>JAOQMS010000178.1:31841375-31872298 GCA_027563885.1 Erythroxylum longipes | reverse complement strand
AAAAACACCAAAACAAAACATGAATCTATCCACCCTTCTCATGTACTACTCAAAATTTTCTAAGAAAAATTTCGGGGCCCAACAAGAATTCTATCAAAACTTCGAAATATGCTTTTCAGACTTTATGTTCAATATTCGAGCAATTGAAGATAATTGAGTCATGGTCTTACAATTTGGCCATAATTCTTGGTCAATTGATTGTAGTAAGCCAAAAAACTGTTTTGCATGTGTGTTTGGTTCTTGTTCAAGATTTTCTATATTTTTCTGAAAGGTATACCCGGCCGCATCATAAATTATTTGGATGTAAGGATTTTCAGTTGCACCCACATTACTTGTTCTAAATTCAGTCCCCCTTCAAACTCATCCACATTTATTGACGAGTTTACTTCATTACCCCTTGAGGTGCTACAAATTAATGACTTCCTATATTGTGTCCACTGAAAATAATTTGGAATAAATCATTTTCTCAATAGGAAAAAAAAATATGTTTGCACTTTTTATGAATTTCTGAACTTTAGGTCATCCATACATGAAGTTGAGAACATACATAGTGAATAAAAGCTTCAACTCCCTCAACAAACTCAGGATTAATGAAACTATTGGGTGTTAATCGTCTATATAGCCAAGATTTATTAACATTACTCATTTCTACAAAACTGTTACTTAAAATTTAGTAAATTAACATATTTATATGAGTTTTTTAAATAAATAAAATATTGTATATTTTTAAATTATCAAAAAAATTATCTAACGCATTTCTTATTTTAATATAATCCTTTAGATTTTAGGATGAATTACCTAACTTTGTGATAATTTAAGGGAAAATATAAAAAATATATAAAAATATCAATTTATTTAATTTAATTTAAAGTAAAATAGATTTTAGTAAAATAATATAATGATTCATCCAATTTTTCCTTTAGAAGTAAAATTTGTTAAGATGGGGTCATTACAAAAGCATACTTTTGATGAAAAATAATTATATTTTTAGAAAGTGTGATAGAGTGGAATGTTATTCTCCAATAACAAAGGATGCGGTAAAAAGGAAGTTCCCGCTTCTTTTAGATTTAATGATTAGAAAGGTCACATGAAGGTACGAAATCTTCCGCCTGACTTTGTTTCTTGAACTGAAAAAAGTGGAATCGCTCACCCTAGACGCCCCCACACCCTGGGCCGACAAAATGGTGGAGGGGTAGATCACGGTTTAATCTCACTCAGTTCCTTATAAAGGGGACCCCGTATCCGGTGCGCATAAGGAGCCATCACATTGGATGAAACTCCCACACTACCGCTGCAGGGACTTGAACTTGTGAGCTTGCACTCAACAACCTCCCTGAAGACCAGTTGAGCTACCTGTGCGGGCTCTGACGTCGTATCATATTCAAATATACATAAAATAACATCATATTAGAGCTAGAAATGGATCACTTTGGGCTTCAAATATGGGCCTATTTGTGAGTTTAAAATGGACCTATTCGGGTTTAGGTCTTATTCATTTCCTTTTTCATTGGGCCAACTTACATTTAACAAATCCTTTTATTTATTTAGTAGGTACAATTTAAATTTACAATAAAACAATACACAACCAATGAAATAGAATAAATAAATAAATAAATACATATAAGTTCCTCCAATTTGAATATGTTGTTACATATTAATTTAGTGATTTTTACATTATATTTTATACTCATCATCAACGTCATCATACCCAGTTAAATCCCGCACTAATGCGAGGTCTGAGGAAGTCTAATAGCATGCAGTCTTATCCTTACAAAATAGAGAAGTTGTTTTCGGTAGACTCACAGACAAATGTGACATAAAGAGTTTTAAAAAAAACTTCAAGTATGTAATGCAAGTTTAGAAGACAAAATAATAATAACAATAATAATAATAATAATAAGACAAATAGGAATACAAATATTAAGAAAATAATAAGAATAATAATACTAATAATAATAATAAGCACAATAAGAATAATAATAAGAAAGGAAGAAAAGCTCGACCAACTGATCAAGCAGATGTCCAGTTGGTTAACCAGATGCACACAGCAAGGGAATCATGTACAAATTAAATCTAACAAACAGGCAGAAGAAAGAGACTTGCAAAAATTAACAAATTAAAAGCAATAGTCAAAACGCATGTAACAAAAAAGCTGAGACAACTAGACAGTAATAAAGATACCGTGACCAAAGCCTTTGTACGCAAAAAACCTGGATATAGGTAGCGGGGCTAGAAGCATAGGCGAGCTCCTTTGTAAATCTTGAAAACTCCATTGCTTCTTCTGGGGGGGGGAGATGAACTCCAGAAAAAAATGAACAATGAGAGGAGATCCTTCTAGCTTTCAATAACAAAAAAAAATGTACTTTATAATGAGAGCTTTTAAGTAGTAAAAAGAACAATTTTTGAACACAAAATTACAATGAAGATTTGGAACAAGCTAAAAAATGCATCAACAATGGTAAATGCAACGTAGATTTAACAACAATGGTAAATGAAGCAATGAATATGCAACAAAAACCGTTTCTTTTCCTCTAATCCTTCTTTTATGTGCAATAAAAGCTAAAAAGTTTAGTTTCAACGGAGTCTTTTAGATTAATGTGAAGGGATCTGATCTAAAAGGCTAAGCTTGAAGTCGTATATACTGAAAAGATAGAAACTTTGAAAAGTTACCCTAAGAAGAGATCCAATAGGCATAAATATCCAGGTAAGGAAAGTATCTCAAAATAGCCCTCATATGTTAGGATATCATTCCAGTTGCCACTACTTATTGACCAAAATTTGGTTATAATTAAGACTCCTAAATGTAGTTGATAACTTCTCAAAAGAATTTTTGGTGTTTGGTTAACACATTAACTTGGTTTTAAAATCTAATTGTTCATTCTCTAACGTTTCATCACTAGTCGTTAGGCTATCCGTTTCTAATTCAAATCTTTTATCAGAATATTGTTAAAAGGACTCACAGTTGGCAATTATTAAACTTGAATTTTATCTAATGTTTCTTCATCTAAATCTAAGTTGCATTTTGCTTGATCTAAATCTAGGTTGCATTTTGCTATTGATCTCACAGTACCTAGCTGTATGGCTTTTTTGTTACATCCCTAAATTCTAAATTTTGACGTTGAAGGAAAGTTTTGGGGATTGTTCACGTATTTGTTATTGGGCTTGGGCTTTATATTTTTTACATTGGAGTTTATTTGTAGTTTTGCTACATTAGGCTTTACTATAATCTCTGGAAGGTTTTTGTTGCTATTGCTTTGGAAATCGATTTGGTGAAAAATGTTTCTAATTCTTTGTTAGCAACCATAGGTTAAATTATTAAATATCATATGATAATGATATAAAGTCAACGTACCCGTGCATAAAGCTCCTCATCTTGCGAGGGTGAGAGAGGGTCATTAATATATGCAGTCTTTCTTTATAGTAATAAAAGAACAACTTTTACCGATTACTTCAATACCCTCCCTCACCATATGATAATGATATGATATGATAAATTTATCACAGTAAAGTGAAAGATAAATAAGAATGGCCTACAAAATTTAGAAGGTTTAATCTGCTGGCGAAGAATCAATATGGTGGAGGAAAGCCACTGTAAGGATCGCCTAAAGCAGTAGCATTTCCAGGACGTGAAAATACGACCTATAAAACAAGCGTTTATAATTATTGAGTTGGATTTATGAAGAAAATGTAAAATTCTATGTTTTTTGATTGAATATATTTGAGGTCCGACCAATCATGTATTTACCTGATAATTTCCAATCGTAAAAGTCTTGAAACCAGCTGCACAGTAGTCAAAGTAGTACTCCCATGTCCGAATGAATTTTTCATCGAATCCCAAGTCCAGTATTTTCCTGAGAAAACGAAAGAAAATCAGAGAAACTGACGAAACCAGAAAAGGAGGAACTTTGATAAGTGGCATCTTACTTCTTATTTTCCAAGAAATTTTTTCTCCAGTGTCTCACAGTTTGGTAGTAGTGAATCCCTATATTTTCCGCATGCTCCACACTAAGAATAGGGAAATTCCAAGTGAGTTATTTATGTTTCACGAAAGAAGATAGCATTTGCAGTTTACCAGAGTCTAGATGAATTAGCCATGGCTGATGTTATTCTAGTTAATGAAGGCAAGCATCCTCCAGGAAATATGTATTCCTTTATGAAATCTGAACTTCTCCTGTACTCATCATAGCGTTCTTCTGGTATAGATATGAACTAAAAGGAAAATCGATTAACAAATTTTGAGCACAAAAGATCCAAGTCTTTCCAAATATGACGTTGAAGATTATATTACCTGGAGAACTACGAGCCCATCTTCTGCTAATGCTGAATCACAACAACCAAAGAAAACCTCCATGTATTCGTGGCCAACAGCTTCTACCATTTCGCTGGAAAGAGCTCCTCAAACTCAATCTACTTGTGCCCATACCATGGTCACATATAGTTTTAGGATTTAAAGAGCTTACCAAGATATGATTCTGTCATATTTGTGGTTCTTAGGCAACTGGCGATAGTCACAGAGGAGAAACCTGATATGGTCCTGGTGACGAAAATGGTTAAGAGGGTTCATCTGAATAATGCATTAGATGCTAGGAACTATGAATATAGAGAAAAGGAAAAGCTTCAGATAGATACCTGGAGGCCTGCTTCCTCGACTTTCATTTCTGCATATTTTAGTTGATTCTTGGAAAGAGTGATGCCTGTATATCTACATCCAGTTCTTTTGACAACTTCAATTGCCAAGGCTCCCCAACCACATCCAATTTCTAGAACTTCATGACCCTTGCCTACTCTTGACTAAATTGTTTGCAGGTGAACATGCACAGTGAGGGATATGAAATGGAATGAACTTTTAGCATTTGCTAAGAAATGATCCAACCTTTTCAATGAGAGAAACAATCTTTCTCATCTGTGCAGATTTCAGATCTTCATCTTCATCCTTCAGGACAAATAGACGTGTTAATCAAAGTTTCAGAGAACTTCTTGAAATTAAGCTGGTCAGAAGGATTGGTTTTCTGACCTTGAATACCGCACAGGAGTATGTCATCGTCTCATCCAAGAAAAGAGAAAACAGTTCATTACTCTGGAAAAGCAAATCAAGAAAGAAAACATAATTGGAGGTGTGAAGAGTTTAGGAGATGAAATTAACTGGTTCACAGTCCCATACCAGGTCATAATGACGAGAGATATTCCTACGAGCTTGTGTGAGCGTGTTTTGCCTCATAACATGCTGAAAGAAGAATTTTGCAGATGCAATGCTGGAAGTGAAGAATAATGGTGTCCACCAACCCCTGAGAGAGCTAGATGTAGCATAATTAAAGTATGATCCAAACAAGAATCTGCTACTGATAATCATATTCCGGAACACACCAGTCATTCCATTCCATACCTGGTCTTGTTCTTGTCTACCTTGGGTACAGATCTATTAGCATCTCTGTTGAGAATGAGAATCTACAACATAAACTAATGAGGAAGAATCATCATAAGATCATACTGAAAATAGCAGTTTGGCTAAGTTCTTGATTGATGATTCACCATTATTAGATTTAGAAGACCTTGTTCTTTGTCAACAAAGGAAAAGTCGCCATTGATATATGCATCTGCTAGTCCTAAGTCAGCCTGTGTTGTTATCTGCAAAAGACAAGCATTTCTCAGTGATTGGGAGAGATCGTGAACTGAAGTATTTATTTCATTAAAAAGTTTTCCAATAAACAATTTGAAGATAAAAAGCATAAAATCCCCATAAATGATACAAAAGAACATGTACCTTCCAGTAAAACTGGGGATTGTGAACTTTCAGAATAGTTTTCAGAGAACACCTTTTACCAGTTCCTTCAAATGGAAAAATGGTGCCTCCTTTCTCCAACAAGCTGCCATGTTGCAGAAACAACAAAAAAAGAAATGAAGATATTGAAAAGGAAGAAAAAGTTCTAAGCTTTAAGGCTAAAAACAAAACTAGAAATAAGCTGAAATGTGAGTGCTTGTGTTGTAATACACCATTGAATGCAACAAGAAGCAAAACTTGGAGAGAAGGGCTCACAATGATCTTTACAAGTGAACTCACATTAAACAGCCAGTAGAGATATAATGTCCAAGAAATGTAGTAACAAAAAGGCGCGCCCCGGTTTCTAACAGAGAAGGTGCCATGTGTTTTGGATTGCTCAGAATAGCAAAACTTTTTCCAAGCAGACTATTTGCTGCAACCATTCCAGACTGCACGGTACCACATTTTGTTATAACACCATTTTGTTCCATAAGTTTTATGAATAATCATGATAAGAAACGGAAAGGCAAATCCACTCTTGGATTTCTTTTCCAGTTATCTTGCAACAAACCATGTTTTAGATTGGAACTGTAAAAAGGAATGTGTTTGTTGTTAACAATAAGAAACTTCAGGAGAACTTATTACTACCTTCAACCCATCCTCATGGAAGCCATAACCTGAAAGATAAATAGCACGAAACATTCAGATTATTGGCTTTACGGAGGAGTGTTGCTTAAAAGTAAGAAACCACAATGGTCCATATCTTATTATGCTAATCGTGTCCAGAGTTTGAAGGAGTTAAAAAATGAAGTGACTACCCTGGTATGCTCCGCAAAACCAAATGTGCCTTCTGCCTTGAATATGTTCAAGCTCAATTGAAGCTTTTGACGCAGCTACAGATGGGAATGGGTGGCCGGTTGACCATTTGAGTAAGGTATTTTCAGGTGCATGATCTGGATTAAGTGTCACCAGAAAAGGTGAATTTGTTTCGCCGAGATTCTGAAACAGTTTCAGATGATTCAAACAACAGATAGAGCTGAGAACTGAGCTGCAGACAACCATAATCTGATCATATTAGACCAACCTGAAGCACATTCAGCCAGTAGGTCAAACAGACTTTATTGTCTGTATTTCCTAAGAAATTCCATGCACTCCATGATGCTGGGTTCAGAGGCATAAATGTTGAGTCACGATGAAGGAAAATATCACTGCAAATACGAATTGCAGAATTAAATATATTTTCAACTGCTTGTTTATAAAAGATCACAGTGTGTTAATCAAACACGTCAATATGAACAATTGTTTGGTCACCATTCAATTGCATATCTTATAACATGGTTCCAATGTAATTGAACTACCTTCATCAAACTTAATTTCTGAAAAGACAACAGGTTAAACATGGAAAAAGAAAGTGATACCTCTGCACATATTGGAAAGAACCTAGTACTCTCAGTTCCTTAGATGTTGCTTGCTCTCCCAATATTTTCAATGCATCAGGGGCATGAACACCAATAATGCAAGCAGAGTACATTTCTTGGCTGCCATCTTGTGAAAACACTGTGCAACCTGCTAATATACTGTTCAAAATTCTTGCTACAATTAAAATAACATAGAATCGTTTGTTTTTGTCTATGTGATACTTCTCTTTAGACCTGAACTAACTTTATCATCGAAGTCGGGAAAACTTTAAAAACCTGTTATACAAGTCTTCGAGTACTAATACTAAATCCATCATTGCAGTTCCCATCCAAGAAGATGATAGATCTTACCTTCATTACATAGATGATGAAAAATTATTGATTGAGAAAGGTATCAGAGTTACCCTTAGTGCTTACACTCATCAGAAGTTGAGACCGAGTGTATCTCGCAACCCGTTCTTATTTGAGAACCTAAAATTTCCAGCTTTTCCCTGACCTGGGATTCTCCGAAATTAGTCACACATTGAACCAGGACTCATCATAAAAAGAAAAAGAAGAAAGAGTTACTCCAAAAGAAACAAGTAAAGACCTTATGCACATAAGAATGTGATCTCCCTCTGACAGTAAGCCACTGGGGGCGACCAAAAAGCTGCGAAGAGAAGCAAACAACTCTCATTGCAGAAATCTGATATGAACATTCCTGATTGAGTTAGGCTACTTAATCTCTGTCGTCTCCAGGAAACATGTACCTGAAGCAAATGGTGGTTACGGCAAAAGGAGAGAACAGAGAAAGCCGAGAAGTTCATAACTCCATCTGAAGGGCATGACCAAATAGAACCGCACATTGGAACCTTACGTAATGCATGCATGCTTCATCTGTTAGTGACAGATTGAATAGTATACAGGCTAAAACTGAAAGTTAAAACAAGAAAGGCGCAATAATTCATAAACTGCTTGAAATAATACTCACAAGATAAGCTTTCTGAAACATCTCAGAGTAACCCCGCGACCTGACGAACTTTCCCAGGGTCTCATTCCGATCAATATCTGGGTTGTTCTCCAGCATCTCAAGATAGCTGAAGTACAGCAGTCGGAAGTGAAAGATGTTTCCAAATGCCAACATTGATTCATCACTAACAACAAATAATAACACAACACTTCCATATTTTGCAGGTCTTTGAAGACAAGGAACTCTCACCTTAGGACATCATCCTTGAACCTGAGAATGTCGCGGAGCATTTGCCAGAAATAAGGATTAAGAATGTTCTTCTTCTGAGCAAAAAGACTGGACAAGCCATTTCTGCTACCCCATTCACAGCCACGGCCTTTGTCTAAACTGACTGAGAATGACATGTCTGATAACTCCATCTCTACTCCAAGACTCTCGAAGAACTCCATCATATTTGGATATGTTACCTGTCATTGTAGCAGCGTCCATATTAAACTTCACATGCACATATATAATTATATATTGCACAAGAAGTTGCATCCTGTAACTACATAACATACGGTTCTTGATCATATAATATCAATTAACCTCGACGTTAATCATGCATGTGGCTGAGACCGATTCTTAACAGGTTTAATAACCAACAAAAATTTTCATCCAAGAAATTGACATGACAATATAATTAAATAAATCTCTCATCTAACGTTCAATTAAGACACTAGCATTTTAGAATAGTAGAATCATGTAACAAATCAATACCTGTCAAGAAGAACCATATGCATCAAAATCACATAATAATCTACAACAATCGCGTGTTTAACTTTGATATTTTAAAAGGGTGAATAACTAAATCACTTGTATAATTGATTAATTTGGTATAAATATAATATCACCAATCAAATAAAAATAATTAAAATATAAAATGTAATTTAAATTTTAAGATTTTCATCGTTATATAAAATTCACGTTTTAAAACATTAAAAATATAACTTCAATAAATAAAATTTTGACGGAGTTACACTTCTATTAGTTAAATATTTACTGGTGAATCACATTAAGATTTAATTTATATTAAAAAAAGAAAACAACCTTAATCTTTTATAATGGTCGAATAAACATTAAAATTTGGTTCATCCCTTTAACCTAAGCCGAGTTGTTGAGTTAAGTTTGAGAACAATTGACAAAGTTTTCTTAACTTACACAAAAATAAGTGAAATCCATATGATAAGGAGACAGGAACAGCCGCCAACTTTCACCTTATCCCCAACACATGATGCCTGACTCGGCTAAACTACACTAGCACCAACCTCCCTGCTTTTACATGTGAACTTCTTTACATTTCTATTCATCCCTTTTTTTTTAGGCATACTGTTAATAAATTTTTTATTAAAAATGTAATAAAAAATAAGTTATGCTTCATCATGTACCTTTACTGAATTAATTAGTCAATTAAATATTTCTTAATTCGAAAATATTGTGTTTTATTCATTACAGTATTCCAACGAAATGACAATTTATGGGAAACCTACACGCAATACGTCGACAAATAAGTTAGAATATTAGGTAAAGTAAAATCGAATAAATAAACTAATATTTTAAAACTTGTCTCCTTCTCTTATTTTACTAATATTTCGGTTATCCTTAATTATAGATCAGGAAACCAGTGTACATCAACTCATTAAATTGCACCTTTTCCTATCTAAAAATATGCTTAAGAAAATCAGAAGTTATCGTATTTGCAGGTCCTATCTAATATCGTATTTTCCTGTCTAAAAATATGCTTAATAAAGATAGTGAAGACTTACACGATTGAAGACCATAAAACCCAGGTCTATATCGACGCCATCGAAGTTCACAGTCCTAGCATGGCCTCCTAAGTACTCCTCTTTCTCGTACAACACAACCTCAGCTCCAGCTTCTGCAAGAACATAAGCTGCAACCATTCCACTCACTCCAGCTCCAATCACTGCCACTCTCATTCTCGACATTCTTAACTCCAAAACCCAACTTCAGTTCCTGCATGTTTACTAAAACCACCATTAATCTTCATAAACAAAGAAGACGAAGTTTGATAACTAGGGACTGTGAAGGGTTGAGACATTTATTACTTCAGTCAAACTCCTCTTATCTCCGGCCAAACCTGTGGCTACAAAGGAACACCGCCTAGATCTTCGCTGCGAAGAAAGGGTTGAATGTGGCAGTGGAAGACTGTGGCTAGAAATACTGATTGCCAAAGTAATGAACAGATAAGTTAAGAAAGACCATCCCCTTGTGTAACTTTTACATGTATGGGACCTGCAAATACTGCTGTCAAATTTACGTTCAAGTAATTCACGAAACAGATATCAACGTTGACAACGAATACTGTGACTCTGTCAAGAAAAAAAAAAGTGGTTAAAAAATCATATTTTTAAATCACATCACGATGTGTCTTTTTTCCTTCTAAAAAAATGTTGAACTTAAACATCAATAGCCTTTACTTCCCGTACCCTCAGGATTGGTGGAGGATGTAAATTGTGAAAAGTACCTCAACTGATTAGTTGGGCTTACTCACTGATCTTACCATACAAAGAACTCAAATCTTAAAAATTGCCTCTAAAATTCAAACCCTTACTCCACAGGTCGCCAACATAATAGGCACCACATCACCTAAACTTTTGCCAGTTAAGCTATGGCCGGGGCATCTTTTTTTTCCTTCTAGTCTTCACTTGTACGTGTGTCTTTTTTCCTTCTAAAAAAATGTTGAACTTAAACATCAGTAGCCTTTACTTCCCGTACCTTCAGGATTGGTGGAGGATGTAAATTGCGAAATGTACTCAATTGATTAGAGATTTGGGCTTACTCACTGATCTTACCATACAAAGAACCCAAATCTTAAAAATTGCCTCTAAAATTCAAACCTTTACTCCACAGGTTGCCAACATAATAGGCACCACACCACCTAAACTTTTGCCAGTTAAGTTATGCCCGGGGCATCTTTTTTTTCCTTCTAGTCTTCACTTGTACGTGTGTGATTGTACATACCCATTCAAATCATGCTTATGGTGTACTCTCCAAAGTAAATATGTTTAATTATAAGTAAAATATAATTGAAGAACGGGTGGGGGTTTAGTCCAAGGATGCCATTGATGGAAATTGGTCGGGCCATTGAACAAATTAATTGGTTTAGAAAAGACGAATTAAGTTAAGGGTGCGTCTGTTCTTTTTGTCAGACGGCAGAATACGACGACGAGTTTCATGTTATGGTTGGCTATTTTGAGATTCCCCGAAACCTCATGTCAACAACTCCACATGGCCTTTCTGCAGCCGTCTGCATCTCAACGTGGCTCCATTACATACACACAGCAACAAGAACTAGAAATATTGGATCTCTTTGGGCTTCAAAAATGGGCCAAACTCCTTTTGTATTGGGCCCAACTTACATTTATAAATTCCTTTTATTTGTTTCGTAGGTTCAGTTTAAATTTACAAACCAATTGAATACTTGTAAATTTAATTTAAATAATTTTAAATTATTACACTTCTAAAAGCTTTACCCCACTTCTTATTACAAAGTCATTTCCTTGTCTCTCATATTTTTTTAATTGTTGAAATTTTGAAAAGTGATTACATCATTTACACATGGGAATAATAAAATTTTTTATGATTTTTTAAAAATCTTTTTAATTTTTTATATATTTAATTCATGAATTTAATAAAAATTATTAATTATAAAATTATACGTTATTTTCAAGTTTGAATTATATCTTTGGCATATGTTTTTACCAAACTAGTTATATAAAATAACTATTATAATTGTATAACTAATTGGCCTATTTGACAATTAGTAGATTGCATTAATTGTTAGCTGATTCATCAGCGGTTAACTGATAGTGTATTATATCAGTTGATTTGACCAATAAATAATATCAATTGTTTATTAAAAATATTTGATAAAATTAGTTGTTTATAAGTAAAATGACTTATGAAGACATGACTTAAAAAAAGATTTATAAGAACATGAATATTACACCTTAGTATTTATTTGAATATTAGAATTTATAATTTAGATATTTAATTTTACAAAAATTACGTTTATAATTTTAATAAAAAATATAGAACATATAATAATAATAATAACAATAATAATAACTTTCAAAAGAAAAAATACCATATAAAAATAACTTTCAAAACCAATTGTTGCTTATAATAAATATTTAAATTCATGTAATACTAAATTTAAAAATACTTTTTTATTAGAGATTAATATTTTTAATTCTACTTTCAGTAATTCATATATTTAACCGGTTTGACTTGTTAAGATTGCAACTCAACTTATATATATATATATATATATGTATATGTATGTATGTATGTATATATATATACCATTTTAATTTTTAAAGCAACTTCCAAAAATGAGACCGGACTAGCAATAAAGGAATAAGGAGTCTTCTGTACACATTCAAGTTAGCATTGAAGGGAAAGGAGGGGATACTATACACACACGATATCAGAGAATACCCCGATCAAGCCATTGCAACTTAGTCCATGTAAAGGGTGTAACTGACTTTTTTGTAACATTAAAATTTCAGTTGCAGTAACGCTTGAATCTGCAGTACAGTTCAGTGGAGATATTCCTTGCTCACCGCAGTTTTTATATGTTTGAATTTGTGAGCAAATAATTAGAAATTAGAAAAAAAGTACAATATTATTGTAAAAATCGATAAGCAAGAAAAAAAGTTGCAGCAAGAAAATATTTTAGATATTCTCCTTTTTATTAATAACCTTCTGATAATTATTATTTTTTATTATACCCTCAACTAGTAGAAAGTAAATCCAACATATCGTTTTTTCTTATTTATAATTTAAATTTATATGACTAATAATATATTTTTATGAAATATTTTTATTAAATTTATTTTATTTATATTTTCTTATTTTAATTTAATATTTTATTATTTATAATTTAAATTTATATGAATAATAATATATTTTTAATTATTTATACAACAATTAATAGTTTATTAAATCAATTGATTTTTTAGTCATTTTATTTTTTTTCAACAATCACAACCACATTTTTCAAACACCTATTTTCATGTTTCAGCAATTACCAAAACAGCAGTCTCAAATAAATAAGTACTTATCATTTCAACAGGTTGATTTCAGCAGGTTATCGACTAATATTACTCACCTAAACCAAACCGAAATGTTCATACCTAGGAGCTTTTACAAAAATAAGTTGAACGAGACTATTAATTATTAGACCTTTAACAATGCTTTCATATATAAACTGAAAAAAAATTATAAATGATATTTTATAGAATTAAACGTATTTATGAAAAATGAATACAACTTTATAATAAATAAATTATAAGAGGAACCAATGCCTATTCAAATACACTTGAAAATAACACATATCATAAATCAAAATTTTATATTATTCATTACTCCTCATTGGTAAGCTTTAGCTAAATATCATCTCTTGTATATAAGCACAGCACATAAGCGGAGAAAGGAATGGTGAAACTGAAACAAAAACAAAGAAAGCATAGAAAAGCAGAAATGGCGGAGAAGAATTTCCCAACCGTCAGAAATGGCTATACATATATAACATCAGCAGAGATTGTCGCTGCGCAGTTTCTACATTTGTACCAGAATTTCCTAACCGTGTTCTCTTCCTTGTTTTCCTCGCAAACATACGCTGTCTTTTAGCTAATGCATATCAATGTCTTCCCTGTCTTTTCTCTCTCTTATATCGCCGTAATAGTAACTAACAAAACTGCCTCAACTGCACCAGACAAGCATTGGTCTCTCACAATCTCCTTGGTTCTCATTTTTCTATAGAATGCTCACCTTCTCTCCCCACTCTCTCACGCCGGCTGTCTGACACCTCACTCGCCGGAGACTTTGTAACGTTTCCACTAAATGGCCCACCATACCCGCCGCGAAACCTTCTCGGGTCCCATCATCACCGGCCCCTCCGTCGCCGCCTTGAACCCTTCAGACACCGACCTCTGCTGGCCATTTGGCACTCTTGATGGCCTTGAGAGAGATGAAATTCGTGAGTCGGCATACGAGATATTCTTCACTTCATGCAGGTCCTCACCGGGCTTTGGCGGCGGCAGGAATGCTATCACGTTTTACTCAAGCCATAACCATCATGACAACGGTGACAGAGGCGGAGGAAGTGGGTCACCGTCGGCGTCCGGCAGTGGATCACCAGGAGGGCGGGTGGGCAGCGGCCCTGTGGTGCTGACGACACCAACCAGTAGAATAAAACGAGCTCTTGGACTTAAGATGCTCAAGAGGTCACCATCTAGGAGGATGTCGAGCATTAGCACCATCGACAGGGGTGGCGGAGGAGGCGGTGGCTCGGCTCCAGGGTCGCCTAAAACGCCACCGCATCACAGCGCAGGATCAATAAGCCCGGCAATAGGGTTCTCAACGTTGCCGTTAGCTAGGCCAAGAAGACCTCTAACTTCTGCAGAGATAATGAGGTTGCAGATGAGAGTGACGGAGCAGAGTGATAATAGATTGAGGAAGACGCTCATGAGAACTCTAGTCGGTCAAGTACGTGCGTCAAACACAACTACATTTTCATAAATGCTGGAACTTGGTGACTTTCCTTTAACCCTTTCGATAGTTATGTTTATTCTTGGATTGGCATGGATGACAGTACATGGGGAGTTCATAATTTCATGTTGTTTGCATATGGATGTTGATTTTTCTTACGTTAATGATGTGTTTATGAATCAAACATGTGTAATCTACGTAACTTTGTTCTTTACACATGTATTAGAGAGATTTAACAATATTCTCGAGGAAGATCATAAAATGAGACACCATAGCCTCTGGCTTCTAATGGTTACGAAGATTGTAGCCAAAGATTGAAAAGCAATATCCTCTGTTTCTTTTACTTCATCTTGACATTTAATGTTAAATTCTGTGTCTTTTTACAAACATCACAGATGGGAAAGCGGGCAGAGACCATAATACTACCATTGGAGCTTCTCCGACATCTAAAGTCATCGGAGTTTAATGACACACACGAGTACCATCTATGGCAAAGGAGACAGCTAAAAATACTAGAATCTGGGCTCCTCCATCACCCTTCAATGCCACTAGACAAGTCTAACCCTTATGCTCAGCGCTTCCGTGAAATTCTCCGTGCCAGTGAGACCAGACCTATTGACACCAGCAAGAACTCAGACACCATGAGAACCTTGTGCAACAGTGTTGTATCCTTAACTTGGAGAAGCTCCAACGGCTCACCAACTGATGTGTGCCATTGGGCAGATGGGTTTCCGCTCAATGTACATCTCTACGTTTCCCTTCTTCAATCGATATTTGATTTCAGGGATGAGACACTGGTCCTTGATGAAGTTGACGAGCTTATGGAGTTGATGAAGAAGACGTGGTCTACACTAGGAATCAGTAGACCTATACACAACTTGTGCTTCACCTGGGTGCTTTTCCAACAATATGTAGTCACTGCACAAACTGAACCGGATCTTCTTCATGCAACGCATGCTATGTTGTCCACAGAGGTGGCAACTGATGCAAGGAAGCCAGACCGAGAGGCTATCTATGTGAAACTTTTGTCTGCTATGTTGTCTTCAATGCAAGAGTGGGCAGAGAAGAGATTGCTTCATTATCATGATTACTTCCAGAGAGGAAACGGCTCTCTAATTGAGAATCTTTTACCACTGGCATTATCTGCATCCAAGATAATGGGTACAGATGTTACCATCACTGAAGGAGCAGGGAAAGAGAAAGGTGATACAAAAATAGTTGATTCATCAGGGGATCGTGTGGATCACTACATTAGATCTTCTATAAAAAGTGCTTTTGCTAAGGTTAGTTTAATTACATAGGATACTTCTGTTTCATATTATTATTCAATTCTATTTTTTTCTTTCTAGTTTCTTTTGGCTTTGAATGTCATTTTTTGTTCATCGTAGATAATAGAATCCGGAAGCTATAAGAGTACAAGCATAGAAGTTAAGGATGAGGCCAGTGAGGCTGTTCTCCAATTAGCAAAGGAAACAGAAGATTTGGCCTTAAGAGAAAGGGAAACATTTAGTCCCATACTGAAGAAATGGAATCCAATTGCAGCCAGTGTTGCAGCAGTGACATTACACCAATGTTATGGAGCAGTGTTGAAGCAATATCTAGCTGGGGTTTCCATGCTTAACAATGAGACAGTGGAAGTATTGCACAAGGCTGGAAAGCTTGAGAAGATTTTGGTTCAAATGGTAGTTGAAGACTCAGCAGATTGTGATGATGGAGGGAAATCGATCGTACGAGAGATGGTTCCCTATGAAGTTGATACTGTAATCCTGAAGCTGGTGAAACAATGGATTGAGGAGAGGTTGAAGAGAGGAAGACAATGCCTTCTCCAAGCCAGAGATTCTGAAGTAAGTTCAATCGCTAACTGTAGAAGAAAGTTGTTGCAATGTTTTAATTTACACAACTTAATTTCTTGTCAAGCATAAGGAGAGCCTGAACAGTTCAATCTATGCCCTGTAGACTTGGAATCCAAAGTCAAAAAACGAGCCATATGCTCAATCAGCAGTGGAGCTAATGAAAATAGCAAAGGAAACTGTGGAAGAATTCTTTAACATTCCTGTTGGAATAGTAGATGATCTTGTTTATGAACTTGCTGAAGGTTTAGAGAACCTCTTCAATGAGTATACAAATTTTGTGGCAGCATGTGGTAAGGCATACTAGCTTCTTCATGACAATTTTCCATCTGTTTTAGATATGCAAACTTTGAAAACCATTCACATAATTTTCTGCACTTGGTCCAATTGATTACGCTAATTCACTTTATGGTCTCCCCAGGATCAAAGCAAAGTTATCTCCCTACTCTGCCTCCATTAACCAGATGCAATCGTGATTCGAAGTTCTTCAAACTGTGGAAGAAAGCTACTCCATGCTCCGTCAGCACCGAGCACTTGCACCATCACGTAGTAAGTGAAGGACACCATCCTCGACCATCAACAAGTCGGGGAACTCAACGTCTATACATCAGACTCAATACATTGCACTATATTTTGTCTCACCTCCATTCTCTAGACAAGACACTTGCCCTTGGCCCAAGATCCAGTCTTTCACCTCGTCCACGACACAACACCACCCGCAGGCGCAAAACTAACTCCTCTTCCTACTTTGAGCTAGCTTATACATCCATCCATTCTGCTTGTCAACATGTATCAGAAGTTGCTGCTCACCGCTTGATCTTCCTTGACTCAAGTGCAGTCTTCTATGAAAGTCTCTATGTTGGCGACGTAACAAGTTCTAGGATTAAGCCTGCATTGCGAACTATTAAGCAAAATCTCACTCTTATGACTGCAATTCTCACAGACAGAGCACAACCATTAGCAATGAAAGAAGTGATAAAAGCCTCTTTTGAGGCTTTCCTCATGGTTTTGCTTGCTGGTGGTTACTCAAGGGTGTTTTATCGGTCTGATGCGCAAATGATAAAAGAAGACTTTGAGAGCTTGAAGCACATCTTTTGTACATGTGGTGAAGGATTGATGAATGAGGAAGTTGTGGAGAAGGAGGCAGACATAGTTGAAGGAGTAATAGACCTGATGGGAGAATGTACAGAGCAACTAATGGAAGATTTCGGCATTGTGACTTGTGAAAGTAGCGGCATAGGGAACGTGAATTCAGGGCAAAAGTTGCCAATGCCACCAACAACAGGAAGGTGGAATAGAGCAGACCCGAATACAATTTTAAGGGTGCTATGCCACAGGAATGATACAGTAGCAAATCAATTTCTGAAGAAAACATTCCATTTAGCCAAAAGGAACTGAAAGAGGCAAAAGACGTGAAGAGTAGACATTGGACTGAAAACTTTTTGTTGTTGCTCTTATAGCTGTTGTAAATAATTTTCTTCTGTCATCATACATGGACAATCAAATCCAGATATAACTGGCATCTTTGAAGTGTAATTAAGTTGAGCCATTGACTACTGCAAGAAAACAAGCAAAGCACCAAAATTATTTCCTGTGAACCTAAACAGTTTATGCAACTCGATCAGAATTATTACAGAGCTTTCCAAGCATAAGAGGACGGATGATTGTTCTCCTTTTTTTTTTTTTTTTTTGTTCCTTTGTTCCTTCCAGAAAAGAAAGTGACATGCGGTGTACAAGTATTAAAGCAACAATCTTAACCGTGTCCGCCTAGGGTCTAGGGGGATTTCCGCCAGTGTTGGACCAACTTGTTTTTCCAGTATCTATATTTTAGCAAAGACTTTTGAATTCTATATATATACCGGCTCGTCTCCTATATAAAATCTTATCCATAATTGTCAAGGTTAATCAAACTACAATACTTCATTGGTTTTCTTCAATGTCATGTCCTTCAGTTCTCCGGTTAGAACTTCCATCGAGTCTGAAACTTCAGCCTTGTAAACGTAGAACTTAATCACAACCAAGAAAAATATGAGATTGAGGAAGTTCAGAATTGCAAAGAAGGCGTAGTAGTAGTCGAGATGGGAAGCATTTAGGTTGTTCCGGATCCACCCTCCATGACCATGCTTCTTGGTGATGTGAGAAACTGTTGAAAGAAGGAAACTACTAAGGAAGTTTCCAATTCCAAGGCTAGTCATCGAGTAAGAAGTTCCAAGGCTCTTCATGCATTCTGGTGCCTGATCGTAGAAGAATTCGATCTTGGCCACCTCTAGAAACGCATCTGCTGCTCCCATAAGCACAAATTGAGGAAGTAAAACAAAGATCGTCAAAGGTATTTGTCCTCCATTTTCAACCAAGCCATGTTTCCTGGCCTGGCTAAGTCTATACCTTTCAGTGAGTGATGCAGTTAGCATGATTATAATGTGGAAGACAAGGCCTATTCCCATCCTCTGGAGAAGAGTAATGCCTCTTGGATTCTTTGTCCATCTTTGCATAATCCTGACGAAGAATCTGTCATAAAGGACAACAGAAATAAGCATTGACAACGTCACAAATCCTGCTAAGCTTGCCGGGGGAATTTTGAAGCTGCCGATGTGTCTGTCTAGAGTAGTGCCTTGCTTGACAAAAAGGGTACCGATTTGAGCAATCATCGTGCTTGGCACAAAAGTAGCGACCAAGACTGGGATCATTCTTAACATTTGTTTAGTTTCTTCCACTTGAGTTACTGAACAGAGCATCCACGGATTGGTTGATCCCGTCTGAACAGCAGCTTTGTTGAGGAATCTGTAAAAAATTAAGTACAAGCAAAACAGTGTCAGTTACTGCATTTCTTTAAGACCCTACGTCAAACACCAAATGCACAAATGATTTACGATTGATCACCTCAAAGTTGGTGTGGAATCTATTCTGAACTTTCCCTTCCTTGCATATTCTTCCAAGTCGAGCTCATAGAGTTCTTTAGGATCATTAGGGACGGTCACGTTCCATTTTCTGAGAGCAGCCATTATGACCCTAGCCATTCTTGTGAATGGGCTGCCAGTGGGCACTTTATGCCTGTAGAAACGTGTCCCCGCCAAGAAGATGACAATGGAAATGGCCAAACCGATAGTGGGGAGGCCATAACCTAAGGTCCAACCTACATTGTCTTGTATATACACAAGAACGGTGTTGGCAAAAAGTGTTCCAAAGAAAATGCTGAACATCCACCAGTTGAAGAAGGAAAGCTTATGAGCTTTCTCTTTAGGATCAAACTCGTCGAATTGATCAGCACCGATAGTCGAAATGTTGGGTTTGGTTCCACCAGTCCCTATGGATAGCGTGTAAAGGGCACCAAAGAACACAGCTAACTGCAACGTGGAGGCCCTTTTGCAGTTGTCCACATTCTGATCCTTGCATGGCGGTGGTCTAAGTGCAGGGAGTGACACTGATAGTGTTAGCAGAGACATCCCCTGATATAGAATTAGAAATATTAATTGTAGCTTATTACCAGGGACCAAGCTAGAATTATTTGTCAGTATGGGCAAAATTATCAAAATTTAAAAATTATATTACAAAATTAAGAATTTTTAAAATTAATAAAATTTACATAAATATAATTTATTAAGTTGATATTTTATTTTTCAATATTAATAATTTGAAATTGTTCAATATTATGTATGTAAGTTTCAAATGAGAAATTCTTAATTTGTATTTATACAAAAATTATGTACTAATTATTATTTTCATTCCCAAATATACATAAAAACGTTAAAAATTATTAGTATATATTTTTAAAAACTAATAAAATATTTTTACTTACTTTTTAACAAATTTATATGTTAAAAACTACAGCTGATGTCTATTTTAAAATTTTGAAATATTTTTTTATTATTTTACAAATAAATAAAAACTATTTTTGTAAGATTTTGTTTTATATATTATAAAAAATACTAAATTTATAATTTTATATTTATCAATTAATAGTGTAATTTACGGCAGGGACAAGCAAACATAGAAATCTTAGTTGTCTCAAGTACATCTTTGAAACTGGACAGATTCTGTAGGCTTTTTGGAAACGTTGCGAAACGCGTTCTTCTAGACTTTGGTATCTTTTTTCTTACTAGCTTTGCCAGAAGGACCCGCACTCACTTGCTTCGCTTCTGCCTTACAAAACAAACTACGACAACTACACCAGTAAGACACCAATAGCCAAGTCAGTGCGCTTTTCCAAGCACATGTTGAGTTGGCAATGACTAATTAGTAAAGACACCGTGTGTTTTGCAGTTGTACTGGGTGCGTTGACTATGTTCAAAATCCAACGTCCTGGACAACTCTGTAACGCATTGTGCAAGAAAGTGACTTAACACTATTCAATTGCGGCTAGCTTAGATTACTTGAAGTATTAAGTTTGTCGAATTATCAAAGTATTTTTACCCTTCTTAATTCAAGTATACAAAACAATGTTATTATCTTTATACCTTTATTAATAAAAATCACATGTCCTTAACTTGTTAGCAAGGGGAATTACGGATAACCTAACTATTAGCATGAGGAGGAGAGAGACATTAGACCGTTGTGACCTCGTAATTTAGTTCTTTTGTATTATATTAGTACAGTTGTATACTTAGATGTATAAATAATTGTCTATTAATAAAATCTATTAATTTTCGAAAAAAATCACATGTTCTTTAATTTATACTAATTAATACAAATTTTTTATTAAAAAAAACCCCTCGCTTCCTTAATAATTAGGTTAAAAAACTCTTATTATTAAGTTATAAAACCTAGGCGTTGACGAAAACCTTTTTTTTAACAAAAAAGGTTATCATCTTAAGTCTTAACACCATCTAATCACATGCATTAGCAAAACAAATAACACCCAACATGCAAATAAACATATGGATAACGTAATTAATGTAATGAGTAAGTTTTTGATTGTACCGAGAGATAGATCAGGGAGGCAATGAGGAAAGTCCAGTAACGTCCAAGATAAGCATCAGCTACATATGCTCCCAAAATTGGGGTCATCCAGACGGTGCCAACCCAGTTGGTTACGTTGTTAGAGGATTTCACTGTGCCTTCGTGGAGCTTCTTTGTCAAGTAGACAACCAAATTGCTTGATATCCCATAATACGCCATGCGCTCGAACACCTCGTACACTGCATATTACAAATTAATGAGACAACAATAATTATTGCATTTTTACTATATGAAAGTTCCGCTTCAAGTTTTCCGTTTGCTGATGTTGGTGGCGTTTTTGATTTGTAAATATCAAGTGGATGCCTGTTCGATTTCTAGCCAATAGAATTGGACATCATATCTTTGGACCAATAACAATTTGTTGTAAGAAATTAATGCTAGTTGGCAGATGCGACAGATCAGTGAAAGAGATGCACTTGTTAGGTAGTGAGACAGGTAAAAGGCATCAAAGCTATGACTTTGGGAGGCGGGTCTCCAACTCAAGCATTTAATGTGTGAACAATACAGGTTTGTGCACACATTAAATCCCTGTTTCCAGACGATAATCTAAGCAAGTACAACTAAAGTAAATTGCAGTCAAGAAGTGATCCTCGTCAAAAACTTTTTATCTTATCTAAACCTTCAAACTTCCGGAGAAAAAACTCATCGTTGAACAAGACTAGTATCAGACTTTCAATGATTGCAACTCACGAGGTGAAACATTCAAGAAATACAGATTAATTTTTGAGCAAAGAAGAGAAGAACCTTGATGAAAATGGAGAAATTAAGCTTAAAATGACAGATTTACTTGATTTACACCCAACGGTCGACGAGATGAGAGAGGGAAAGCATTACAGGGACATATGTCCTACAGTGCTTGGTTAAAGATTGGCCTAGAAGTTGCCAACTACAACTTAGTGCCCACTGAAAATGAAAATGTTTCCAATTTCCAAAGGAAACCACCTTCAGATTAAGACACAAACTGATATATAGTTTCGGAACTGTATGATCAGATCACAAGTGTCTTTGTAAGTGATTCAGAAGAAGAGGAGGGAGAGGAGTAGGCGGAGGAGGAGGAGGAGGAGAAGTGAGATAGTTACCGACAACAAAAGAACAAGCTTTCCATCCACCTCTCTGGGACCTAAGAACAGGTTTTCCTTTGAGATCCACAGTCCCATCTTTTGTGTAATCATCAGACCTTCGCTCCATGTCCATGACGGTGAGAATGATGGTGACCAATCACACACTTGAGACTTTTTATTACAAAACCCTTGCTTATCTTACATCTACATACACATATATATATACGATGGACCTTGGCATGTTCATTGTTTTTACAAACGTGACATCCATGTAACCAGGCTATGATAAATACAAATGAATGTAAAATTATAAAATTATTATTTGAAAAGGTGAAAAGATTTATAATATAATATAATAAAATATTGTTTAATAAACTGAACTCCAGTTGATTTTTAATTTTAATAAAAACCATTTTATGGCCTCGCTTTCTTACTCTATCCATCCACGTACATACACAAAGCGACGTTCGTTTGTATAAAACGAATGAGGTAATTAGGCCGGCTTACATAACGACACCCACGAGATATATAGATGGATAAACCAGACTTGATTACACGGTTGCTATTAAGTGTTAACTAATCATATAAACCAGACTTGATTACATGGTTGCTATTAAGTGTTAACTAATCATTCTTAGTATGGTTTCTTCAAGGTCGGCGCTTTAGAAGGACCGGCGTCTATTGATAAAAACCATAAATAAGAGTGAGTGACTAATTAACTATATAAGAAGTTGCGGAAAACAACAAATTTCATGGATAATGTTAAAGTAAATTAATAAATCTATAATTATTATTCTTATAATCTTAATTTGTGGGCTTAATACAAAGTCTTAGTTTGAATCAATGTTTTTAAAAAATTAAATAATTTAAAATATGATTGAAAGAAATTACTCTTACCTACAAAAATTTTTAAAATTTAATTATTTTAATTTATAAGAATTTATTAATAAACAAAAATTAATTAATTAACTGATCAATTTTTAATATAAAAAGTTATTAAAATAAATCAAATCATAAATTTTGAAAATATGAAACTAAAAATTCAAAATTTTTAAGATTAAATTATCTGAATTTTTAATTACTGGCGTGAATCTTTTGTTTATGATCTCTGAACATTGTAGTGTGTGAGCATTTCTATATGATATCATCTATAGTGAATCTTCTCTCTTTATATAGGACTAGCTAGAGTAAAAAAAATACTCCTACGTCTATTCGTTCAAAGATTCTAGATTCTTTATTTTTTTTTAATTTTATATGAAATATTCGCACGTCATGCAAGACTCTTCAACTCCTTACGTGAAGGTTCTCGATTGGATGAGAAATTTGCAGCTCGTGAAGAATTGTTTGATGATGTATACTCTTGTCTTGTTTATATTTTGTGAATTCTGGAAAACAAAAATACTTCAAACTCAATTACTAAAACTTTCTCTCTCCACAGTCAATTTGACTATTTCATTTTCCTTTATCCTTATGCTTTTAAACTTTTTATAGCACAGCACGTTAAACTTTCTATATCTTGGTCCTCGAATTCAAATAGGCCGTACTCTTGACGCTCTTGTCATCCATTATTCATGCTCAATCTCTAAATGTTCCGTGGTCTACACTCCTGTGGAAAATTTTCATCCCCAAGGCGTCCTTTTAATATGGTTAGCAATTAGGAATTGACTCTAATCAAAGAGTCAACGGTATGGAAAAAAAGGTACCACGTATTTCTATGTGACTCGGTTGGAGAGAACCGGGATCATCTTTTCTTTCGATGCCAATATTTTAGAGTCGCATTTTATATATGTTGCCTGTCAACAATTGTAGCTATAATTGAAATTGAAAAATTACAAGGACAGTAGTTTCACAAATTTTTTAATTTTACGTAGCCGTCTTTGATATAAATAAAAACAAAATCAATCAAAAATGAAATAACAAATGCTACAAAAAATTTAGTAATACAGTTCAGCACACCTTGTTTACGTCTGTGGGGTCTTCACTCAGATTAATTCTTTTATCAAAGTACAATAGATTTACCCAAGGCTTTATTGAGTTGACACCACTCAATCCTTGACACTATCTCTCAACCTCACTTTCCGTGAAAAACTTGTCACACTCAGTAGTACGACCAACTCGTGTTAACCTCGATAGAGGATTTTTCTAAACAACTATTAATTAAAAGATAACTAATAAAAATAATTCAAGTGATCAATCAACTAAGAATACAACAACAATACACTTGAGATAAAAGAAAAGAACAATTTCCCGAAATGTCCAGCTCCACTAAAATAAATCTGAGAGTTGTCGCAGCAAACTATGAACTGATTTTTGCAAACTCCAATATCAACTCACAGAAACTTCTGTAGAAATCACAGCTGCAAGAACACCCAATCAATGACAACACATCAAAGAAAAATGCAGCACAAAACAATTCAGCCCAGCTATGAAACACTCAAGGAGATGAACGCTCAGTGTGAATAGCTCCTAGACAAATCACTACAAAACTGATAAACTCCTAAGCCATAAAAACCACACATAATACTCAAAAGTTATCCAACTGTGAGTTACTCCAATAACTCAATACCAAAACGTGAACATCAAAACTTCACTCTCACACGATTAATTAACAGCTAGCAAAACACACCACCAAATATTTCACACGCAAGCTTCCAATATCAAGAACTTCCAAATCAGTTCATACGGCACAAGACACATATTTCAACCAAAAATCAATTAACCGTATATCACCATAAACGGGAATATCACAAAAAAAAACTTCAGCTATTTTCCACAAAATAACGTTGTTGATGCTACACTCCCACACCCCCATAGCACTTACGCACACCTTAACACCAAAAAATCAGCTGTGGGTTCTCAACAAAAAAACCACACCATTGTATCTTTCTAGGAAACTACAAACCACTTAATTCACACTAAAATCCATATGGCAATACCCCTTCTTCGTCTACTTTTACGTAAAATAACTTAATTCACAACGAAACTTCCAACAATACCCTTTAGCCTCAATACTTACGTAATTGCCCCACAAATCTTCATGAAATCCACATCTGTGCAAGATAGAATTTTAGACCATCTAGAACATTATCTAACTAGTTCTTTTAAATCCAAGATAATAAAAAATCTGATAAGTCCAATTTATAAAAATATGTCAAAATAAAGTAAGTAGATATATACACCATGTATCTAACAATCTCCCCATTTTTGACATATTTGTCACAAATACTAAGCTCCCCCTAAATCACATAATTGGACATATAGATATCAAATTCACAATTCATACGAACTCCCCATCAATCCAACATCGAGTTCCAAAAAATATCTATAGTAACAATAATCTAATCATCCAAATTTCTCCCCCTTGGGATAAAAGATGTCAAAAAATAAGACAAATAATCATACATGTACCTTGAATCTCACCTTTAATGAAACAGTCACCATAAACAATCTAATAACTCCTTTTTGGGACAACAATGTCAAAACGAAGAATGCCTTCAACACAATCAATCTCAACAAATAAAGAAACAGAAAAATCAACAATAAATACAACAGAAAAATTATACGCATATCCAGATGACAATTTACTACCATTCAAAACATCAAGATATATGCCCGAAAGAGAGAGATATATCTGAGAAAGAGACTCATACTGATCAGAGGGCTAAAGAGTCTTCGGTAGAGCCAAATAGAAGTCACAATGCAAACTACTAAAAAGATAGGACGATAATGACAACACAAAAATTAAAGAACTAAAGAATACATTTTTTAACTTTTTTTAAAAATAAATAACATCAAACTATACTTCAAAAATGTAAAGCACACAATCTCTGTGCCCCTCAAAGAAATTCAAACCCAGGCTTATTCCTTCTCACATTATCTCAGTCATCAACTGTTTGATTGATTTCTTCATCTGAAGTAACTAACTTATCCTAAGTTTGAACAGTTTCTTCAAAAGCAGTAACTAATTGTGAATCTGGACACTTTCTTGTTTTTCCTTTACTACGTCTTTGTACTTTTACTTCACCCTTTCTAACCCAAAAGTGCTTCAGTAACATGGGTTGCTGTTGGAAATTTAATAGAGAGTGCCTAGATTGTTAGTTTTGACTCCTTTGAAACATAATTTGTAACATCTTGTAGCATCTCGGCCTTATGTGCCCGATAACTCCACAAAAATGACAAATGGGTATGAATCTTCAAATCTTTCTCGCTGCTTCTTCTTCTCGGACAGATCTGGACATATCATTTTCTCCTCATTCACCTTAGAGCATTCTCCCTTATAACCAATGCCTTGAAGATTCCCTTTCATTTTACCGATTTCCATTAACTTTTCTAGTTTTTTTGTGCCACCATTTAACATTCTCAAACCCTTTTCGATACTTACTAATCTTATTCTAACTTCACCAAGCTCATCTAATGCCAACTTCAATTTCTTTTCTAGCCCTTGGATAGTGTTCTTCATGGAGAGATTTTCTTAATTCAATCTTTCATTCTTTCTACGTTTTTACCCATTTTTCATACATAGTTTTATAAGCCTCGTAAATATTCTCCTTTATATCATCTAGGTTACTTTTATCACTGTCATAATCTGATATTGGGTCTTGAGCTGAGTTATTTGCATTTTGCTGGAAATTTTTCGTTTTTCCCCCTTTTACGTCTTCAGTTACTTGGACTTTAGCTATATAAAGCAACCAACGCAGTACTATTAGCGATTTCTTCTTCACTACCATATTCACTCTAGGATTTGTTCTCACTCCAAGTGTTCATATGGGATTTCCCTTTTCTCTTGTTCAAGATGTTAGCACACTCCGCTTAAACATGTCTGAAACCTTTACACTCATGGCATTGAGTTTTCTTCACCTTTCTTTCTCCCTTTTGAGTTTTGGCTTGTTGTTTGAAGTTGTTGACTTGTTGTTCAATGAGTTCCCGTCATTTTTCCTAAACTTAAGTCTAACATTTTTCACTCTTTTCAGCCACTCAATGAACTCTCGTGTTAATAGCTCCATATCTCCATTCTCATCGGATTCATCTTTTGTATCATTCACGCCTTTTCCAGTTTCAACCTGTAATGCCAGTCCTTTGCTGCTTTCTTGCTTACCCTTAAAAGATTCATTTCGAAATTTGTAAGAATTCCAGTTACCTTCTCAAATGACAGATCATTAATGTTGTAGGCCTCCTCTATTGCCGTAATTTTCAGAATAAATATCAGAGGTAGTGATCTTAACGTCTTCTTGATTAGTTTCAGATCGGAATATTTCTTTCCGAGTTGATGTGCCTAATTCGCTATATCTCGCAATCTTTTATGAAAGTCCCTAATAGTCTCATTTTCATCCATCTTCAATTCTTCAAACCTCACAGCTAACATTTGTAATTTTGACGCTATCACAGATTTGGACCCTTCATGAATAGTCTGCAAAGCATCCTACGCTTCTTTAACTAATTCACAGGCTGATATCATTGAGAAAATCCTTCATCAATAGCACTAAAAATCGCATGCATTGCTTGTGAGTTTCCAAGCGCACTTTCTTCTTCGGCTCTAGTCCATTCAACTGGATCTTTTCGAACTACCTCTCCTTTATCATCAGTAATCATTGGATACGTCCACTCATATACTACAAAGTGTCAAAATTTTGTACCCTGAGCCTAAATAAAGACCCTTATCCGTGATTTTTATGCAGGATAAATGGAACAGTCCAACAGTGGTGGCCTAACAATTGATGCTCCTTCTCTTATAGCTATAATTGTGAAACTCAGATCTGCACCAACTTGATGTACTAAGTCCTGATTCGGTGACCTGCTCTGATACCAATTGAAAAATCGTAGAGGGTAGTAGTTTCGCAAACTTTTCAATTTTACGTGGTCGTCTCTGACACAAATAAATACAAATTCAATAAAAAAACGAAATAACAAATGACACCAAAAATTTGATAATGCAGTTTGACATACCTTGTCGACTTTTGCAGGGCCCTCACCTATATTAATTCTTTCACCGAAGTACAATAGATTTACCAAAGAATTTACTGAGCCAACACCCCTCAACCCTTGACACTATCTCTCAACCTCACTTCCCGTGAAAGACTTTTCACACACTATAACACGACCAACTCGTGTTAACCTCGATAGAGGATTTTTCTAAACAACTATTAATTAAAAGATAACTAATAAAAATAACTCAAGTTATCAATCAACTAAGAACAAAACAATAATACACTTGAGATAAAAGAAAAGAACAACTTCTCGAAATGTCCAGCTCCACTTAAACAAATCTGAAAGTTGTCGCAGCAAACTATGGACTGATTTTTGCAAACTCTAATATTAACTCACGGAAACTTCTGCAGAAATCACAGCTGCAAGACCACTCCATCAATGACAATACATCAAAGAAAAATGCAGTACAAAATAATTCAACCTAACTGTGAAGCACTCAAGGAGATGAACGTTTAGCGTGAATAGCTCTTAGAAAAATCATTAAAAAATTGATAAACTCCCAAGCCAGAAAAACCACAAGTAATACTCAAAAACTGCCCAACTGTGAGTTACTCCAACGACTCAATACCAAAATATGAACATCAAAGCTTCACTCTCACATGATTAATTAATAGCTAGCAAAACACACCACCAAATATTTCACATGCAAGCTTCCAACATCAAGAACTTCTAAATCACTCCATACGGCACAAGACACACATATTTCAACCAAAAATCAGTCAACTGTATATCACCATAAACCCGAAAAACAAAAGAAACTTCAGCTATTTTCACACCAAAAAAAAATGCAGCTGGCGCTACACCCCACATCACTTACGCACACCTCAACACCAAAAAATCAGCCGTGGGTTCTCAACAAAAAGACCACACCATTGTATCTTTCCAGAAAACCACAAACCACTTAATTCACACTAAAAACATAAGGCAATACCCTTTCTTCCTCTACTTTTACGTAAAACAACTTAATTCACAATGAAACTTCCAACACCAAACTCAATACTTACAAGATTACCCCATAAATCTTCATCAAATTCACATCTATGTAAGATAGATTTTTATATCATCCAGATCATTATCCAACTTGTTCTTTTGAATCCAAGATAATAAAAAATTTAATAAATCCAATTTATAAAAATATGCCAAAATAAAATAAGTAGATATATCCACCATATATCTAACAAAAATCATTTTATAAGTTGAATCATTAGTAATTCGGTAACGGGAAGGTTAACGCTCCTCTTTTCAAAGCCATATTCACGATCACAATATACATTATATAGAAAGAAAGAAATCGCCAATAAGCTAAGATATAAAGGAGAGAAAAAAAAATACAAGCTGACATATTGCATTGTTAACCTCATCCGAGCTCATTTATATGCCAAGAATGCCCATCAATCACTCTCTATGAATATGCAAAGAACTTGGTACTTATACCTACGTCTTAATTACTTCAAGGAGATTCATGTTCTATATTCTAGTATAATAGTTCATATCATTGTAAATATTTGTACTCTCTTCTCACGAGAGATGACGTAAGCCAAGAACACACGTAATTTTTTGATTTAGATTAATCTATAGATAATCCATCTTTTAATTTTAAAAAAATTCTATAATTTCCCGGATCTGTTCAACTAATTTTACGAATGTTTTGTTACGTAAACTACATTCTAAGTATTTGTTTTACCCGATCAAGAAAATCTTGATTCGTGTGTCAATGCTTCTTGTTTTAATATATTATCTTCTTGCCAATTCACCTCTACATTGTGGTTGAGAAATGAAAGACGGAGATTCCAAAGTTGAGTATATATAAGTCGCTATTTGGAGGAGATATGACCATATGAGTATTGGTTTTAATGATTGTTAGATAGGTAGGTCGAATGGCTTTGCCTGTTCAACACATTGAAAGTAGTTTTGCATAAGATACTAACTTCAACACAAAGAGCGACCCAATTATGATTAAAATGTTAGAATAATATTGATAAATTTGAGACTTAGGTTGTGTTTGGCAAATAACTTATCAACTATTTTTTAGCTTATTAATTAAAAGTTAACTTTTTGACTATCTTAAAATGCTATTGACGTATTTAATGAATGACTTATTAGTTAGCTTAATTAACTTCAATAAATTGATTTATAAAAGTTCCATAAAAAAAACTTTTGGAGTTAGTTGTTGCCTAATGACAATATTGCCCTCTACTTTACTCTCTACTTTTGGTATGTGTTTTTAAAGTTGACTTTTTTTTATTGTATTGAAGTTTAGAAGAATATAATAAAAGGGTAATTAAACTTTTTAATATTTATTTAATTTTACAATATTAGTTTACATTTAAAAATATCATAATATTAAGTTTTTGAACATAAAGAGTCACATCAAATTAATATTTTTAG
>JAOQMS010000178.1:31826763-31841275 GCA_027563885.1 Erythroxylum longipes | reverse complement strand
CGAAGAAGAAGAACCATCGCCTGATCTTGATTATAATGAACTTGAAAGGACGATTTATGAAGAAAATGCATTCGTCACAATGAATGAATTAAGAACATCTACCGATGGTCAGTTCATATCTTATTTTGATTATATTTAAGTTAAAATTATACTGTATTACAAGTTTACAATTGAGAATAATTTCATTCGTTACTAATTTGTAATTTATTTTAATACAGTAGAATAAGTTGATGCAAATACTTTGGATGAAAGCGTAGTTTACGAATCTTTAAATAGCGTTGGAGAATTTGAAACTTTTGATGATGATGCGACACAACCTCCTTCAGAAATACAATTTTGATTTTGATTTTGAATTTTATTGTTATTTTAATTTTTATGTTGGACTCATATTTATTTATTTTTATTTCATTATATAATAATAGACATTGGTGTATTTTTTATTTCAATAAAATATTTTATTTTTATTTATTCTTATAAAATTTACATCTTATTTATTATATACCGGTTTTATAGCGGTTTACTACCGGTTGAATCTCTAAACCTACCTTTCATTTGACCAGTTCAATGTCCGACTCAGTTTTTAAAACATTGGTTTGTAAGAGCAAGAAGATTGATGCTCTGATTTCACATGCTTCAGCTGACCTTTCAGACCTGAAAACCCATACTCTGCTTACGGTTACTCTATCAAGGAATTAATCCATAAGAAAACAAGGAATAAGCCGTAAACTTAAAAAGATTTATCATTTTGGGATGGGGCACAATTACTTATCAATCTGGGGCAAAGGAGCATTCATTCATTCATCGATTCATCACTTCTTGAATTTCTAAAAGCCCCACTTATAACATCAACACAACGTCACAAACTTCATTTATGACAGATAGAGACAAAATCATAAGATTAACAGCTATTCTTAGCTAATGCCACTGCTACAGTCCAACTTTTGAGAAAAGGGAAATGGATTTAATTTTATTAATCCCATTTTGCTTCTAAAAAAAAAGTACTGAGGAGACAAAAGAAAATGCAATAAAGAACTTACAATGGTGGCAGTGCTGACTGTTAGAAGCCATGAGAACTCTCCCAGTTTCTTCACAGTCATATTTTAATGATGAAAAAGCACCGACTTGGTGTTTGAAGTCCAACACCGCCATTCTCATCTTCCGCAACATCGTCATCAACGCTAGGCTCAACAATCACAACATCCCTCAAATTGTCCAATGTCTGTCTTTTCTTCTTCTGGCTTTGCTCTGTTAGAAGCAGATCTCACGTTCTTCTTCTTCCTCTTCCTCTTCCGCTTCCGCTTCCTCCTTCCGCTTCCGCTTCTTCTTCTCCTTCTTCTTCTTCTTCTGACATGGGTGGAGATTGAAACAGAAGTAAAGATAATAACTAATCTATATTTTATGTAACTATTACTGAAATTAGTAATTAAAACTTTATAAGTCAAATATATATGAAAACCATAATTATTAAAATTAAAAAAATTTGTGTAAACCATAATTATTTTGATGAGTTTAAATTTAAAAAGTTTTTTATTTTTAATTTAATAAGGAATCTTGTTATGAATATATTATTCATATAGATTGGTTAACGTAATGTTGAAAAAAATATCACAAAATATAAAATTTGTATTGGCATATTTGATTTTATATTTATTAAAAGAACATAATTTTTAAATTAAAAGAAATAGTCAATATATTAAAAAATACAGTTAAGTTAACTAAGACAGAGTAAATAAAGAATAAGAAAGTACCTTGTGGGACGTGGAGTTCAGGTATGTGAGTAAGTTTGTCTTCTTGGATTTGTTGAAGAGCATGACAGTCGTCGTGTATATACAACCGTTGGAGTTCGGGGGTGATGGTTGGTGATAGCAAACAATATGGCAATGTCTTCAACTTTGGGCAGTTGAAGATACCAACTTGTTGAAGAGATGGCATAATTGAAATTGTCTTATTAATTTTCTCCATCAACGACTTATCAATATCATCCCATTCTTCCCATTCTAGAAATTCATCAAATTCAAGTTTCTTCAATTTTGGAAATAATAAAAAGGATGTCGAGGGATTTTTTCCTTTTTCTATTCCCATAAATTCGACACCCACTTTTTTCAGTCTCATATTTTTTAAGTATAGCTCTTCAAGGCACGACAACTTACCCAATGGAGGCAATTCTTCACAACGGAAGCACTTACTAATTGTAAGGTTCTTGAGTAGATTCAGCTTCATCATCCAATTTGGGAACAACGTCTTGCCTTTATACTCTTCTAATCTTAATATTTCTAAATCCAAAGTTGGCTCTAAAGCTTCAAGTAACTCTTCCTCATCTTCTTGCACACGATCTCCATCAAAAATCAATCCCAAATCGGTGACATATTTTTTCTTCATAAGTTGCGCTTTTCTGGCCTCTTCTATGTTTCTCACATTTCCCAACCCTCTTATCATCAAACTTCCTCTAAGATTATTCAACTTCTCCATTTCAACAATACAAAATGTTTTATTCTCATTCACACCTACAATGAAGTCTCGCAACTCTTTAAGACGCCAGAGATTTCCTATTCCTTCGGGAAGATATTTTATGTTATCACATCTCCTAATATCTAAAAACATCAAATTGATTAATTTTCCAATTCCTTGAGGCAATTCTTCCAGAGTATCACAATAAAAAAGAATTAATGTCTGCAAATTGTAACACTCATATAAAGTCTCTGGTAACTTCTTTAGATTTCTATTATCAGACAAGTCAAGCCATCTGAGATGAACTAATCTATTTATTGAAGATGGAACTTCTTTGATGTCACATTTGCTAAGATCTAAAGTCCTTAGACATGTCAAATGATCAAATATATCCTTAACTGCATCAACAGCCAATGATGATTCATACTCAAGGAATTGAATGATCAAACTACGTAATTTGTTGAGACCATAAATAAATACAGGGAATGAAGCATCTTTTTCTATCACCAAAGTTAAATGACGAGCATTTGCATTTGAGCATAAAGAGTTTTCATTAAACTCTGTACCATTTGAGACTTCTATCATCAAGCACTCATCTTTTGCAAATGTTTGGGCTAAATCACTTACCATGTCATGCAATATGAACAAATCATCATCACAGTCATTTGATAAACTTTGGAACAAATTAAGAAGAGAAGTAATGTCTGCCCACTCATATACTTCTTTTTTTTCTTTTCCTCTTAAAGAACCTCGAGTCGCCCACAGTCTAATCAATCTTTTGTTTTCAAACTTAGAAGATGAAATTTGGAGCAAAGAACGTGCAATTAAATTATTAAAATAAGTCTCTCCAACTATCTCCAAATCTTCTTCTTTTTCTTCTTTTCCTCTTAAATAGCCTTGAGCCATCCACATTCTAATCAATCTTCTCTTTTCATTGGAAGAATCTTTAGGAAAGATCGCACAATATTTAAAACTTTGCTTTAATGACAATGGCAAATCATAATAACTAAGCTTCAGAGGATCTAAGACATCACTACCTTCCCATTCCTTTTTTTCCAAGACTCTCAACCATTCTTTTTCAGATTTTTTAAAGCGCAAAAGTCCTCCTACAGTGTTAGCAACAAGAGGCAATCCCTCGCATTTCTCAGCAATTCTCCTACCAATGCTCTCCAACCTTTGACCATCACCTTGAACAAGAGTAACTTGACGAATTATTGACCAACATTCCTCCGAAGTCAAAAATTCTACTTTATGTATACTCTCACGATTACACCCCATGACTATGGCAACCCTTTCATTACGAGTCGTTACTAGAATTGTACTTCCTAGTAAACCACATGTAAGAGATTGCTCCAATTCCTCCCATTTACTGCGACTCTCATTCCACACGTCATCTAAAACAAGCAAGAATCTCTTCTTATTGAGAACTACCCTTATTTCCCTTACCACACTATTTAATTCTTTGAGATCGCGTGTACTAGAAGAACTATCAAGAGATTCCAAAATTGCTTTTGCAATGCGCATTTCATTAAAAGGCTCCGAAACGCAAACCCATATCATCTTCTCAAAATGAGTTTGGATTTCACTATCGTTATAAATTAATTTTGCTAATGTGGTTTTTCCAATTCCTCCCAACCCAACAAGAGAGATGACATGGGGATTAGATTTGGCCTCAAGTATCTTGCCTTTGACCTGATCTTTTTCTTTATCTCTGCCTTTTACCTTTTGTGTTTCAACGCCAGATGTAGTCACGTGTCTCTCGATAAGCTTATCAGATTTGTTGGTTGAATTAAGTTGATACCGAACTTTATCGGTTGCAATGTTATCTAGTATTTGATGGATTTCTTTTATTCTGCCACCGATAACATGACGAAGACCAACATCGCGCATAGTAAAGCAGTTGCAGCAAAAAATAGAGAATACCTTGTGCTTGAGAGTCATGGGATCGGAAGAGTGGTGTTGATGTTGGAGTTGTGATGTCTGAATCCAGGTCTTCCACTCATCAAGCACGTCATCCATGTCATATGAAACAGTTTTGAGGTTAAACAGCCAGTTCTTGACAGAAGCCTCCTTCAGTTGTTGCTCCTCTGCATCATCTAGTAGTTCCTGAATGGACTTGAAATTGCTCACGAGTTTCTTAACTTCATCGTTAACTCCAGTCACCAACTTCACCTCTTCTTTTATAGAACTGACCACCATGGAGAGTAGGTCCTCCACCACGGCAGAAATAATAGCATCAACCATTTTCAGGGATCAAAGGGGTAAGCAAAAGGGTTATGAGAATTTGAAGAAGACAATGGTTGTAGAGAGGAAGAAATGAAATTCTCTATTTATAGACTATTTGAAAACAGCTCTGTGGAAATCTCATGCAGGAAATTTACAAGAAATTTCACATCTTTCCTTACAAGCTGTTGTAGTTGGTAAACACTTAATAATAAAAGTTGTAGTAGGTAAACATTTATTAAAATAGAGGAAGAAGCGTGTAGAAAGAGGTGGGATTCAAATCACCTGTACCAAATACCTGTGCCTCTTCAAATTCAACCATTCTATTTTTTAGATAAGAGAGAAAAAAAATTGAATGGGGGCTCATTCACCACTCACGTCTATCAAGTTGTCAACATTTGACAGACGCATCAACTTTATAGTTTATATAAAGGAAGCATGTCAATCAACCTCACTTCCAGCTTGCATGCACTTTGGTCCAACCGTTGAGATTTGAAAAGACGGTAAATGGCAAAAGAAAATGCAAGAAAGAAGTTGTAAGGTGGCAGTGCGGAATGATGGAAGCCGTAAGAACTCTTCCAGTTTTTTCACAGCCATATTTTGCTGTTAGTGCAACTTCTGTAACATCATCACTTTGCTATTGAAAAAATCATATCCTCCGTCTTCAAAAAATTAATTTTCGAACGAATCATGAAGTAAAAAGCATATAATTCTGTATATTCTCTGTATAACCATAGTCTAGCGAACAAGACACACACTCTTGACTGCCAAATAAAAACAAGAAGTTCAATGTCTGCTCATGTGTCCAGGAATTTCGAACAGCAAAGAACACAACGACTTTTTATTATTGTTGTTGTTGTTGTTGTTGTTGTTATTATTGTTGTTGTTGTTGTTGTTGTTGCCAATAATTTTATCATTATTATTAATTTTCTTTTTCTTCTTCTTCTTCTTCTTCTTCTTCTTATTATTATTATTATTATTGTTATTATTATTATTATTTATTAGTAATTTTCGTATTATTATTATAAGAAGAAGATGATGATGATGATGATGATGATGAAAATTATTAATAAATAATAATAATAAAATTAATAAGAAGAAGAAGAAAAAATTAATAATAATAACAACAACAATAATAAAGAAAATAATAATAAGAAGAAGAAGAAAATTAATAATAAATACAACAACAATAACAGTAAGAATAATAATGATGATGATGATAAAAAGAATAATAATAATAATAATAATAATAATAATAATAATAATGGAGATTATAATGAATATTTTGATCTTTTTGTTAGTTATTCCTTTCCTATCTCAAATTTATGTTTTCAAACTAAACATTAACATACATCATCATTAAAAATTGTTAGGAATAAACCAAACTAATTCCATTCTATTCCTCATCTGTTCTATTCCTAAAATAATTATTCCATTCCTTATCGATTCCAGCAGGTGAACCAAACTCAAGAGAATGCCTATATAGAATCCTCAAATCGTGGCAAAAGGAATGTGCGGAGAGAGCTAAGTGAGACTACTTGTTGAACTGCTAGGAAATTTCTAAGTACATCTCCCAAATGTATAGTTTAGGAGGACATAATCAAGTTGGCACCTAGGCTTTTTTCCGTTTTTGCTGATATACTCCTAAGGTAAACATTGGAGACATTCTGGTGTAAGCATACAATCTGTTGTGAAAATCGACTGAATTAGAGTAAGTTCATAGTTAAATAGGACTGAAGGAATAGTAATGAACACACAGATTTTATGTGAAAAACTCCCAAATTAGGGTAAAAACCACTCGCAAGGATAGAAGAATTTTACCACTAAAAAATTGGAGAATTACAAGAAGAAAAACTAGACCTACAAAAATACACATAATATTTTTGTCTCTCTCTTTTTTTTCTCTCTCTCACCTCACGTCTCTCTTATTGTTCTATTTGTTATTCTTCATCCCCTGCCTATAAACGTCTCTCTTATTGTTCTACTTGTTATTCTTCATCTCCTGCCTATTTATAGGCAGGAGAAGTGGGTAGGCACCGAAAATGGTGCCTACCTTTTTTGACAATTCTCCCACTTGAAGATTTGATTGCTAATCGATCATATCTTCACATCATTCTTTCTACCTTATCGCTTCATGTTCCTTACATCTCTGTCAGACCGTACGAAGATTGACACCACATAAACTTGTCAGCATTGATTGCCTTTGTCATAAAATCTGCCAAGTTATCCATTGTATGAATTTTTTGGATGTCCACCGTACCTTCTTCCACTTTCTCACGAACAAAGTGATACTAAACTCGAATGTGCTTTGTCTTTGAATGAAATGCTGGATTCTTTGCAAAATGCAAAGCACTTTGACTATCACAATACAGAGTAATATTCTCTTGTTTATACCCAAGTTCTTTTAACAACATCTTCAACCACACTGCTTCTTTACTAGCTTATGTAGCTGCTACATATTCTGCTTTTGTTGTTGACGTAGCCACAACTGACTGTAATTTTGAAACTCAGCTCACAATTCCTCCAACTAGTGTAAACACATATCCTATAGTGGATTTACTTTTATCAATATCACCTACATAATCAGCATTAACATATCCTCTAATAGTAAAATTTGATTCTCCATAACATAATGCAACATTTGAAGTTCTCTTGATATATCTGAGAATCCTCTTAACAGTATTTCAATGCTCTCGACCAAGATTTGCCATATATCGACTAACTACTCCTACTGCATGTGCAATGTCTGGTCTTGTACAAATCATAGCGAACATTAAGCTTCTCACTACTGATGCATACGGTACTTGAGACATCTTCATCCTCTCTTCTTCATTACTAGGACTCATACTTGAGGATAACTTGAAATTAATAAGAAGAGGGGTATAAATTGACTTACAATCTTGCATGTTGAATCGCCGCAAGATCTTCTTCAAATGATTCTTCTGAGAAAGCCAAATCTTCCTATTATTTCTATCTCAGTGAATTTGCATTCCTAGAATCTTGTTTACTGGTCCCAAGTCCTTCATTTCCTATTCCCTAGCCAACTGTGCTTTCAATTCTTCGATATCATCATTTTTGGGGCCTGCTACTAACATGTCGTCTACATACAACAATAATACTATAAAATCATCTTTCTCAAATCTCTTGAAATATGCACAAGGGCCTGCATTCAGTCTATTGTATCCAAGGCTCATGATGAAAAAATCAAATCTCTTATACTAACACCTTGGCGCCTAATTTAAACCATACAGAGATTTTTTCAACCTACAAATCAAGTTCTCTTTCTCTTTTTCTTCAAAATCTTCTGGTTGGAGCATATAAATTTCTTCTTCAAGATCTCCGTGAAGAAATGAAGTTTTCACATCTAACTGCTCAAGATACAAGTCAAATATAGCACACATTGCTAAAACTACTCAAACTGTAGTGAGTCGAACCACAGGAGAAAACATTTCGTTAATCTTTCTAAGCATATCTTTTTACCACCAATCTAGCACAATATCGATCCACTTGATCATCACCACTGCATTTGATCTTGTAAACCTATTTATTGCCAATAGGATTTCTTCCTTGTGGTAGTGATACCAGCTCTCATGTCTTATTCTTATGTAGAGCTTCAATTTCTTCCTGCATTGCTACCATTCACTGAGATGCATCTGAACTATTCAGTGCTTCTTAAAGAGTTGATGGCTCTCTGTCCTTAGTTAAAAGATAGTATACAATATTCCTCTCCATAATATAATATAAGTGCCAGCTCGGTGCTCTTCTTGTGCGAGTTGATATTTGAGTATCTGAAACATCAGATTCGACTGGTTCTTGCTCCTCGTGCTCTGGTGCAGCTTTAAAAGAATCATTTTGATTAAATTCCCTTTCCACCTGTACTGTTGTAGTCTCTGAATTCTTTTGTACAATGCCAACATTTTCTGCTTGCTCTTGATCCTTATCTTCCATGAAGATAACATCCTTGTTGATAACAATCTTGTGGCCAGTAGGATCCCACAGATGATACCCCTTTACTCCTTTAGCATATCCCAAGAAAATACATCTTCTGGATTTTGGATCCAACTTCGTAGTTTCTTAGGCATTGAACATGACATAGGCAAGACTTCTAAATATAGAGGTTGGAATAATCTACTGGTTTACCAGTCCACATCTTCATCGGTGTCTTCAACTTAATTGCAGTTGATGGAGATCGATTCTCCATATAACGGATGGTATTGACTGTTTCTGCCCAGAATTTCTTATCTAAACTTGCAGTTCTCAACATCGCTTTTGTTCTTTCCAACAGAGTTCTATTCATTCGCTCAGTTACTCCATTTTGTTGAAGAGTGTATGCCGTCGTGAACTGCATTTTGATGCTTTCTTGCTTGTAGAATTCATAAAATTTTTTAATAGTATATTCGTCTCTATTATCTGAGCGCAAACACTTGATCTTCTTACCAGATTCGAGTTCCACCCACGTTTTGTAAAATATGAAAATTGGAAACACATCTGCCTTCCTCTTGATAGGAAACACCCAACATCTCCTCGAATAATCATCAATGAATGATACAAAGAAATTTGTTCCACCTAGGGACATGACCGGTGCTTTCCATATATCAGAGTGAATCAATTCTAGAATTTCTTTGCTTCTGAACTTTGATGTGTTGAACTTCAATCGATGCTGCTTACACATAATACAATGCTCACAGAAGGGTAGTGATACCTTTGTAAGACCTGGAAGTAGATTCTTCTCTGTAAGTATCTTCATTCCTTGTTCTGACATATATCCAAGCTTTTTATGCCACGTCATTACAGATTTGTCATCTGGACTAGTCACTGCAACGGATGTCTCTCCTTCTTGCAAAGTTACTCCCTTCAGCATATACAGATTTGCAACAATCTTCTCTGCTTTCATAAATACCAGCACTCCTTTAATCACTTTCATGATCTTGTTTTGAAACTCAAATCTGAAGCCGAGATCATCCAGTTGTCCTACAGACAACAGATTCTTCTTCAGGCCCTCCACATGTCGCACTTTTTCAATAGTCTGAGTTATCCCATCATACATCTTTAACTTAATGGTCCCAATATCAACGATCTTTAGAGCTTGATCATTACAGCTATACATAGATTCCCTAGAGACAGATTCATACTGATGGAACCAATCTCTTTGAGAGGCTATATGAAAAGTAGCTGCTGAATCGAGAAGTCATAAATCAACAAATCTTCTCTTACCTCCAATAGTTATTGCCGCTTTACAGACCATTGCACCTCCATCATCGAAAATATTTGCCACATTTCCTCGAGGAATATAATCTTTCTTATTCAGATTCCATCAATTCTTCTTCAGGTGCCCTTTCTTGCCACAATTGTAGCATTTGAAATTCTTCTTACTCCTAGATTTTGATCTACCATGACTATGACCCCTACTTGGGCCACGTTCTATTGATCTTCCTCTCGTCACTGCCAAGGCCTCTACTTATTGCGAATGCCAGCTTATTTTCCTTACGTTTGCGCCGACTCTCTTCTTCTAAAATAACAGCTGCAATATTGTCGAAGACTAGAGTGTCTGTGTTTTTTGTTAAATTAATGACGAGTTGATCATACAAATCTGGTAGACTTTGGAATAGAAGTTCTGCACGTTCACTTATCTCTATTATATGCCCCAATGATGTGAGTTAGCAAAATAGAGTATTTAAAGTATTTAAGTGCTCCGTCAACGAAGTAGACTCTGCCATGCGTAAAGTATATAGTTTTCTCTTCAAAAAAATTTGTAGTGGAGTGATTTAGCTTCGGACAATTTTATGAGATGATCCCATATTTTTTTCGTCATCTTCTTCTCCTCTGTGCTGGATAATACTCCATCAGCTAGTGCTAGGTGAAGATTAGCTACAGCATTCTCATCTATCTCGTTCCACTTTTCATCTGTGATCTCAGCTAGTTGTTAACTAATAGCCGCCAGACAATTATCTTTTCTCAAGATAGCTTCATCTTCAACTTTACTTCTATCATCAACAGAATTTAGCTCTCACTATTTCACGTGAATAATACCCTTATGTATGAATAGTATCGTATACATATGTATGAATAGTACCGTACACATGAATAGTACTGTATACTCTAATTACAGTAACTGCACAGTTTAATGCAAAAATAAGTGCATGAAAAGTTATTACCTTTTGTGGTTACTATTCACCAACTTTCACTGTGCTCACTCGAACTTCGAACGAATTACGCCAAAAAATTTGTCGTAATTTTCTCATCTCGCTCTGATACCACTTGTTGTGAAAATCGACCGGATTAGAGTAAATTCGCAGCTAAATAGGACTAAAGGAATAGTAATGAACACAAAGATTTTACGTAAAAAAAACCCCCCAAATTAGGATAAAAATTACAGCTAAAGATAAAAGAATTTTACTACTGAAAAATTAGAAAATTACAAGACAATTAGAAAATTACAAGAAGAAAAACTAAACTTACAAAAATACACAGAATATTTCTTTTTTTTTTCTTTCTTACCTTACGTCGCTCTTATTATTCTACTTGTTATTATTTAATATCTATTTATAAACAGGAGAAGTAGGTAGGCACCTCTTTCTTACCTTACGTCTCTCTTATTATTCTACTTGTTATTATTTAATATCTATTTATAAACAGGAGAAGTAGGTAGGCATAGTCTGAAGTCAAAAATGATAGGCACTGTGAAGCATATTACCGAAGCTGCCTTCAAACAAAACATCATAGCTCTTGCTGTTCATAAATCGATGCCTAACATTTTTGACAGAGTCTCCGCTACGAAGCATATTACCAAAGCTGCCTTCAAACAAAACATCATAGCTCTTGCTGTTCATAAAATCCATACTAGGACAGTGATTCGCATCAAAAGCTGTAACTTTGAATTCCCCATTAGGATCATCAATGACTAGTGATTGGCCCACCTCAATACACACGAACGTTATTTGGACTGAAGGATAAGGGAATTGATGTGGGTATTGCTTCAAGATCACCTACCCCTGAGATTGCCAGGACTTTTCTTGCTAAATTGGTATCAAGTCCTTGTTTGTTGCTCAGGTTAGGTCCTGACTGGTGATGTTTGCTTTAGTTTGTGGTGAATTTTGCCACATTTGTCTCTAAAAATGTCATTTTGATGTTAGGTTGTGAATGCTTCACAATCCTGTTTCCATTGCTGGATGTTAGGTTGTGAATGCTTCACAATCCTGTTTCCATTGCTGTTCTTCTTTAATATATTTGAGGAAAGTGCTTGATCAAATGTTTGGAGGGAGTTGTTTGCTTTTTAAGATGAACATGAGACACAAAGAGAAGCTTTACTAATCTGAGCATCATTTTCAGACGTATTCAAGTATCAAAGTGGGATGTAGTATGACTACTTTGACGAGTACTTGATTGAGTTTCTCAATCTTGTCATTGAAAGGAAAGATTAGTGAGCCAAACTTGGGGTTGAATTTTGTGTAACTGTCTTGATATAGGCTCCTATCTCTTATCAAGGCCTACTTTTGCACTTGAATTCTGATGAATTATTTGTTAATGGGAATTGAATACTACTCTTGCATCTCATCCAGTTCTTGGATTGGTTATGTGCAGGAAATCTTCTCCAGTTGGACACACAAAACTGAGCATTTCCAAAGGATTCAGAGAAGTACTGGAGTGCCGTTTAGTTCAATGCTCTTCTTTGATGATGAATATAGGAACATAGAAGGGGTGAAGTAGCTTCCTTGGCAAAGCCTCTTTTAGTGCACAAATTCCATTTTTAGTTATTCGAATCATTTACTTACAGATGTAATACCCTTTTTTCTTGCCATGGACTGATTCTGTTTCCCATTACCGAAACAAAAGCCATCAAGTTTTCCTTTTCTGATGACAATTTCATAATATCTTCCACTAGATTCCATTTCTCACTCTTGAGCTCATCAACCAAGCATTCTGAAAGTCTCAGCTTTGTCTCCATTACATTCATTAAGTTCTTCATTTCCATCTGGTTTGCCTCTAGTTCGTTTTCAATCTCCATAGCCCGCTGATAAAGATTTTCCTTGAGATTCCAGTTTCAACTGTAGAGAGTGAATATCATCCTCTAACTCCAGAATCATCAACTTCTTCTCTTCAGTTTCTAGCTGAGCCAATATCTCAGCACAAGCAATCTTCTCCCAGGCCTCTTGGAGCAAACCAACTTGAGCCTGCTTCTTGGTTAGCTCTGAAGAAAAAGAACTTGAGGAGCAGATAAATTTCTGTTCCACAGACTCCACAAGCTGCAACAGTTCATCAATTCTTTGGTTCTTCTCTTCAACAATCTGGATTGGCCTCCCATTTTCAAGACCAAATGTTCTTTCTGCTTCCATTTTTAAGGATATCAGACCTTCAAGTTCTCTGCTTAATGATTCTTGCTCCAGCCACTCAATCTCTTTTTGAAGATCCCCTAGAACTTTGTCCTTTTCCCTCATCAGTAGCAGAAAACTCTCTTTCTCCGACTGAGAGGAAGCCCTCTCCATCCTCAGGGAAGTAGTGGCCTCTGACTCTCTTGTTTTCAGTTTTTCCTCGTATAATGCAACCTGTCGCTGAAGGTTTTCTATTCTAATGTCCTTTGCTTCTACCATCTGGACAAGATCATCCTTCTCCAGCTTCAATGCTTCCCCAACTTCTACTTGTGCGAGAAGAGAAGATTCTAATTCTTTTCGAAGTTCCTGACCTTCTTCAAAGTCATCTTTTAGACGGTTAATGATAGACCTCCATATCCACAACTCAAATTCAAATGCATGCGCTTCTCAAATTTTTTCTGCCAAATGCGAGTTGAGTTCGTCTAAAGCTTTCTGCAGTTTTTCAATTTCCCACTTTGAGTTTTTTTCTCTGAGCAATGCTTCCTCTTCTAAACGAACTTGGCACTTGTATGATTCCTCAGTATTTCCCTACAGATGTCTAGTTCTTTCTGCATCTCAAGCAGCTTACGTTCTGTGGCAATAAAAGACGCAACCCTCCTCAAATAAGACGCTGCCTTCTGCCATTCTCCAACCAATTAAGAATCTGCCGTGTGCAATGCATCATAAGCTTTTTGAAGCTTCCTTTTAAGTCTGTTTCTGTTTGGAGAGCCTTCTCTTCCAAAAGAAGTTGGTCGCTAGATGATTCCTCGTGCATCTTCTTGTAATTATCTAGCTCTTTTTGCATCGATAACCTCTTCTCTTCAATCATATTTAAGGACTCAACCCTCCTCGACAAATATGCCGTTTCCTCATGTTGTTGAGACAACTGAGAATTAGCCATGTATAGTGCATCAAAAGCTTTCCTAAATTTCTCTTTCGACTCATTTTCGATCTGCAACGCTCGCTCTTCTAAGAAAAGTTGACGCTTAAATGATTCCTCAAGCATTCTTTACACTTCTCAAGTTCTCCCTGCATCATGAGATGCTTTTCTTCAATAGAACTCAGGGACTAAACCCTCCTTGACAAAAATGTAACCTTCTCCCGTTCTTCAGCCAATTCTGAATTTGCTGTGTCTATGGCATCACAAGCAGCTCTAATTTTTTCCTTCAAGTCGCTTTCTGTTACCGAAGCTTGTTCCTTGAATTGAACTTCATAGTTGGATGATTCCTTAATCATGTCCTCGTACCTTTCAAGCTCCTTTTCAAGCAGGATCTTCTGCTCTTCAACAATAAAGGATTCAGTTCTTGTCAACAGAGATACAGCCTTTTGATGTTCTTCAAAAAGATCTGTCTGCGCTTTGTCCAGGGAAGTGGTCTTTGAAAAATTAAACCACACCGTGCAGGCATCTCATACATAAATATTGACGTAAGGATACATGCATAAAATCATATATATATATATATATATATATATATATATATATGTACACTAAT
>JAOQMS010000178.1:31807926-31826663 GCA_027563885.1 Erythroxylum longipes | reverse complement strand
TGAGCAATGAAATGAGGAAGAGTTTGATTTTAAAAATATTGTGGTTTACAATTAATGTTTTATTATTCAAATTAATGCGATGCCATGTGGAGTAACTGTAGTGATCGCACGTAGCGCTCCCTTATCATAAGATATGTACCAGAATGACCTGCGGGCGTCCCGGTACGTACCCTACGGTAAAGGGGTGTTACAATATGAGAACTCGTGTTCCTTTGGATGATAATGCTATTTTACAAATATTTATTGGGGTCTAGAACAGGACTTGCAGTTTGTAGTGGTGAAAGGTGCTCCTAAGACATTGAATGAGGCAATTCAACATGCTAAGGTAGAAAATGTCAGGATCCACCACCGATCGCCCTTGGCAAGACTCAAACCCACTTCCATAACCAATAACCAAAAAGCACCTTTGCATAAACTATCCACAACCACCCTCACCTCAAAAACCGCCATATACAACCCTATAAAATCTACCAAACCACACTTTCTCATTACTCAAAATTTTCCAGGCCAGTATAATCTTACACTAAAAGAAATAAAGAGGAGGAAGGATAGGAGAACGATGGAACTGTGTTATTGGTGTGATGAAAAATTTAATGCCAACCATAAATGCAAATAGAAACAATTTTTTTATATTGAGATTGGAGGTGAGGAAGAGGATATTGGATTATAATGGAGTGAAGAGTTAGACACTAGAAAGGAAGCAGGGGACGATGTGCAAATCTCTGTCTACGCTCTCACGGGAATCCCTGGATTTAAAACTATGAAGGTCTCAGGTACACTACATCAACAGTCATTGTCTATACTAATAGACACAGGAAGCACAATTTTATGGATGAGGATACCGCGAGGAGATTGAAATATATGTTAACCTCCATTAAGCTAACTTTTGTTAAGACCGCTAATGGTAACACCACCACTTGTTCTTTTGTTATTAGAAACTTGAAATGGGTCATGCAGGGCCAAAGCTTTTGTGCTTATGTCTTTGTTTTGCAATTAAGAGGATATGGAATGGTCCTGAGAATTCAATGGTTGTCCACTTTGGGTGATGTTTTATAGAACTTTAAAAAGCTTTAACTGACTTTGATCGTCGAAGACATTACCATTACCTTGCATGGGAATGAACCACTGAAGCTGCAGTTAATTGATGGGAGTAAGATGTCCAAATTGCTTCCAAAAACAGAGGAAAGCACTGAGATACAACACTGCGCTTTGTGAATTGAATGGAAGGATTCTATTTCCCAAACAGCCACAGGAAATGAGACTCATTGCTACAATACTGAGGCTTTTCCTTCATGGGATAAAGAGCTGCAAGCATTACTCCTAAAATATGGTGATGTTTTTGAAGAACCGAAGAGGTTACCTGCTCGACGCAAGTATGATCACAGGATTGTGCTCAAAGAAGGTACCTCCCCTATAACTTGTGGCCTTATAGATACTCTTACTTACAAAAGGATGTGATCGAAGAGATGATTAAGGAACTACTACAATCCGGTGTTATTCAACACAGTACAAGCCCTTTTTCAGCTCCAGTTGTCTTGGTTAGGAAGAAAGATAATACTTGGAGGAAGTGTGTGGATTTTCGAGAGTTGAACAAACACACCATCAAGGATAAATTTCCCATTCCAGTCATAGAAGAGCTGTTGGATGAGCTAGAAGGATCTGCATTTTATTCTAAGATGGATCTATGAGCGAGTTATCATCAAATCCGCATGTGATTAGAAGATATCCCTAAAACAAATTTCAAAACACACGAAAGGCACTATGAATATGTTGTCATGCCTTTCGGCTTAACTAATGCCCCTTCTAGTTTCCAACATCTGATGAATAAGGTATTTAGATCCTATCTTAGAAAGTTTATACCATTTTTTGACGATATCTAGGTTTATAGTAAAAGTCGTGAAAAGCATTTGGAGCATCTAAAACTAGCTCAATAAGTCTGATGTGACAACACTCTTTATGCCAAGAAAAGTAAATTCCAATTTGGCATATTACAAGTGGAGTACCTAAGCCATTTTATCTCAGTAGCAGGAGTCTCTACTGACCCTAATACGCTTGATGCTATACTAAATTGGCCTGTTCCATCTTCACTTAAACAATTGAGGGGTTTCTTGGGATTAACGGGGTATTATAGAAGGTTCATAAAGAATTATGGAAAGATCTCTCAACCGCTGACCAATCTGCTCAAGAAGGGAGGATTTCAATGGAACAAGGAAGCTCAAGCGGCTTTTAATGAGCTAAAGGAGGTCATGACGTCTATGCCTCCTGTTTTAGCTCTTCCCGATTATTCTAAGACCTTTGTTATTGAGACAGATACAAGCGGAACGGGAATTGGGGCTATCATAATGCAACAAGGCCACCCGCTAGCCATTATCAACAAGGGGTTGTCTCCAAAAACTCTGTTACTTTTTGTATATGAAAAGGAGTTGCTTAATATACTTTATGCCACAAAAAAGTGGTATCACTACTTAGTGGGAAGACTGTTTGTCATTAGAACAGACCACCAAAGCTTGAAGTACTTGCTGGAGCAGAAGTTGACTACCCCCAACCAATGCACATGGCTAGCCAATTTAATGGAGCTGGATTATACAATCATACATAAAAAGGGTACTGAAAACAGAACTGCAGATGCTTTATCTCGGGTTTCTAGTCAGGAAATGCAAGCCATAGCGCTTTCAATGGTTTCGTCTAACTTGTTGGGGCAAGTGCAAAAAAGCTAGGAGTCGGACCCTTTGATACAAAAATTGAAAGAAGGGGACTGCACTAAACCTTATTATACATGGCAAAACAACTTGTTGCGGAAAAAGGGCAGGTTAATGGTGGGAGACGACATCTCTCTTAAAAAGCTAATCATGAACCTCTATCAAAATTCGGCTCAAGGAGGCCACTCTGGAGCTGCTGCGACTCTTAACAGAATCAATGCTGTGTTTTATTAGAAAGGAATGCAGAAGGATGTCAGAACCACGTGCGGGAATACGAGGTTTGTCAAAGGTGTAAACCAAAAAATGAAGCTTACCCAGGCTATATTCAACCTCTACCAATTTCCTAAAACACTTTTCTCTGAGGTGAGCATTGACTTCATTGTTGGGCTACCTAAGTCTAATGGTAAGCAAGTGATAATGGTTATGGTGGATCGACTTAGTAAATACACACATTTTATGTCCCTATCGCACCCCTACACAACTCAATTGGTTGCACAAGCATTTATTGATTATATCTACAAGCTGCATGGTCTACCTAAGGTGATAATAAGTGATAGAGACCCATTATTCATAAGTGGTGAATAGGTGCTTGGAGACATACCTGAGATGCATGTGTGGAGATGCTCCTCATATTTGGACTAGATGGCTACCTTTAGCTGAGTGGTGGTATAATACTAATTACCATTCTTCAACCATTATTATTCCATTTGAGGCTGTATATGGTCACACACCGCCAGTCCACACAACTTATTGCTCTGGGGATGCCAAGGCGCCAGCAATTGATAGAATACTAACCGACTGTGAAGCAGCTATCAAATTAATGAAGCATCATTTGCAGAGAGCTCAGAATAGGATGGTGCAACAAGCTAACAAGAAGCGGACCGATAGAGAATTCTCTATAGGTGACTGGGTCTTCTTGAAACTGTAGCCCTATAGGCAGCAAACAGTAGCTTTCAGGCCTTCTCAGAAGTTGGCCGCAAAGTACTATGGACCTTTCTATATTGTAGCAAAGGTGGGAAGGATAGCTTACACTATTAAACTTCCTGAAGGCTCACAAATCCACCCCACCTTCCATGTTTCGTTGTTGAAAAAGGCTCATGGAGACTCTCTACCTAGCTCATCTATTATGTTAGACTTGCAGAGTCCCAACTTGAAACCAATTCCAGTGGCAATTTTGGATAGAGCAATGGTGCAGCACGGCAAAAAAGTAACCACAAAGTGGCTCGTCCAATGGTCGAATGGAGGACCTACAGATGCTACCTGGAAATATGCTCATGATCTGATGGAGAAGTTCCCTGAGTGCAACCTTAAGAACAAGGTTTTTGAAAGAGGGAGGAAATTGATGCAGCTCGAAGTATCTGGACCCAACAAGCTCAGGACCAACCAAAATGCAGATTAAGTCCAAGGACCCAAACCTAAAACAATTAAGCTTATAATTTAGTTACTGTCTTGAACTTTACTGCTAGGATATGTTACTGTAACTATAAAGTAGTTATGGTTAAGAAGTAGAATCTTAGTAGACCCAACTACAAAGGCGTGTACTGGCCAGTGGGGTGTTTATGGAATAACAAATTCTCATTTTTCCCTTCTCTCTTCTTCTTCTCTTTCTCTTTCTTTCCTTTCTCTACAATTTATGATCTCATACTTGCTATAATATTGATTCTTAGTTAAAATTAGAGTGAACTCCCTGTATAATCCAAAATTTGTGCATCAGTTGTAAATATTAAGAATTCGCCATCGGCAAAAGTATTCGAACTAAGTTCCTTCCAGTTTCTGATTGAAATTTTTGAAGTTCAAGCGAGAAAGAGGCTTTTGTGAGAGAGCCGCTATGAGACCGTATGGATTTGAAATTGTTCAGAAGGAGGGTACTAACATCGTCAGTCCTAGAAATTCACAGTGTTAGCCGAAATATCCGTTGGGTTGAAAGTTGGGTGGGGCTATTTAGTTTGTTATGAGATTTATCTAATTATATGGGCTCAAAATTATTTAGGTCAGGTTAGACTATTTAATATTAATAATCAAATTTTTATTCACCACGAAAACAATCTTCCTATTAGTTAGGAATAAAATTACATATATTAAACTTCTCAAAAATTTGTATTTAGTGGGATTTTTTTACTAAATTTTTGTTGTTGTTTATTCATTAAAAATAATAAATACATGTATATTTATATATATGTTGACAATTTAGCTTCAATTCGAGCTTCAGAGTTGACAATTTTTGGATTTGAAAATTATAAAAAAATTAGTTGAATTCTACGGAATTAAACTAAAATTAATTTAATTTAATTTAATAATTGATAATTTCTACTTTTTATTCTATAAAGAGAAATAATTTATGATGATTATTTGGGTCAAGTTTATTGTTAATTGATTAAATTATAAATTTTTATCTGTAAATTAAAACTTATTCAATATAAAAAATTTATTAAAAATTTTGAAAGTCAATCAATTTCAATATCAATTTTATTAATTTAGTAAATTCTGCTGATCACATCAATTCATAAAACTCGATAAAATTATTTTTAAAAATATAAATATATATAATAAGTTTTACTTGTTAATTTTAAGTTTATTTTGCTTTGTTTATCTAAAAAGGGAGAACATGTCAATAATGACCCATTTGGTTACTCAAATCATCATAATGAGATGTTAGACTTTGATTTTATGAAAGTGGTGGACATTATAATTTATTACCCTTTTCTTAAGGTGCCACTTTCACTATCTTTGGTTTTTATTCTCACCCTTTTTGACACGTGGGTGGGTCATATCTCAAATTCCCTTGCTTTTGCTTTTCACTTCCATTTTTGTCACAAAATTATGTTGTAATCGACTTTGATTTCTCACCCTAAAAGTTATTCCTTCATGTCTTTCGTTTTGCTTAAAGGATATGATTCTTGACAAGAAAGTATGATTCTTTTGACCATTCCATTTGCGAACTTGTTCTGAAAACAAACTACATTTGTCTTGCAAAAATCTCATACCTCTTACAATGAAGAATAAAATCCCCTTCTAACTTCCACCAATCATCCACCAATCAAAAGTAAAGATGACATTAGGCCAGACTCCAAAAAAATACGCTTAATCTTGAAGTTCAATTTGAGTGAGAATTCAAGCATGAGTCTGGTCTAAATTAATATAATAAAAATTTAAAATGATATCAATTTATTTTTGACCATTTCATTTCAGAACTTGTTCTGGAAAAAAAAACTATATTTGTCTTGCAAAAATCTCATACCTCTTATATTGATGAAGAATAAAACTCCCTTCTAACTTCCAACAATCAGAAGTAAAGATGGCATCAGGCCACGACTTAAAAAAAATACGCTCAATCTTGGAGTTCAATTTGAGTGAGAGTTCAAGCATGAGTCTGATCTAAATTAATATAATAAAATTTTAAATGATATCATTTTATCTAAAATAACATCATTTTGCTTAAAAATTTTAAATTTTAAGTCAAATTAGACACCACAATCCGAGTAGATAGAAGTTCAAAATTAAGAAAAAATGTTTAAACTCCTTCAAATATTCAATCAGCTTGAATCGAGCCTGTTAACTTCAAGTTGAATTGGGCGTTGACTAATTTTACTAGGAAGTTATATGAAATCAAAATTGAAAAAAATTAAATAGGGAATGAAATACAAAAGAATACTTAAAGGAAAAGTAACATAAATAACTTGGACATTCTTTGATATCTCTTGGTTTTTAAAAAGCCACTTTTGTTGTATGATAATATTCCATGACACTAATGGCTAGACCTAACATTTAGGATACCATTTACAATAATTAATAACTATAATTGCTATTTTTGTGTGCATTAAGTGGACTCCTTAGAATATATAGTAATCATTGACATAATTATTCATTGAAATTACGAGTGTTATAAAAAGTGATACTTAATGATTAAAAAATGTATCCAATTTGATCTGTTGAATCTAACTTTTCTTCAATTTTTAGTTTAATTTAATGTGATTTATTATAATAGTTCTTGTTGTTAAAAACTGAAATCAATTTATTAATTAATCGATTAATTTTTAGTAACTAATAAATTTTTATAAACAAAAGTAAATCAATTAATTTTTGTTCAATGTCATATATAGTATTATTTGACATCATATATGATATTATACAAGAATATTTTGTTTTACAAAAGAATATTTTGGTGATTAATTATTTAAATCAATTTCTTTGTTTAGTTTATTTATGGGTTAATTATAAAAAAAAGCCGAAACTTTCGTCAATTTTTCAATTATAGCCCGAACTTTAAAAAATAATAATAAAATAATCAAACTTTTAATTTTTTTCAATTCTAGCCGAACTTCAAAAATTAGCAATAAAATACTCAAACTTTCAATTTCTTTCAATTTTAGTCCGATGTTAATATTTTAGGTAAGTTTGCTGACGTGACTTGCATGTGTTTGAAAAACGTTAACTATTAATACATGTCAGCCAAAATTAACACAACAAACGAAGATTAATGAAATGACGTCGTATAATCATATAATTAAAATATTGTTGTTATTTAAAAATGACCTAAATCAAATTATGCAGCTCCGATGACCTTACGCTTTAATTTCAGTTTTTTTTCTTCATTTTCAGTTTGTTCTCTCAATGTCCTCATCCTTCGATTTTCATATGACGCAACTCTAATGCCCTCACACTAAGGAAATCAGGAAAACAAACTAAAAACGAAGAGGTTATTGATGTAGTAAGTTGTAATAAGAGAGTAATTTGAGGCGTCAAAAAAACAAATAGAAAACAAAAGGCTGAAGGCATCGGAAGAACAACAGATAACGTTAGGTTATAATTAAAGAAAAATGAAAGTTTGAGCATTTTATTACCACTTTTTAAATTTTGGGTTAGAATTAAAAAATTTTAAAAGTTTGAGTATTTTATTGTTACTTTTTAAAGTTCAGATTATAATTGAAAAATTGACGAAAATTTAGGCTTTTTTTAGTTATTAACCCTTTATTTATTGAAAAATGATTTATTCAAAATTTTAAAATTTTAAAATATGATCACATTAGTGTCAAATCTTTTAAAATTTTAGTTAAGTTTCAAATATTTTTAAATTATTATTGGTTCAAATATTAATTATGATAATGATTACAATAAATATTTTGGATAAAGAGATAAGTTTTTTAAATTATTTAAATTTTAATTAAGTTTCAAAATTTTAAAAAATATATTTATCAATTCAGATATTTATTTTAATAAACTTTTGGATAGAGATATTACTTTTTAAAAGATTTAAAACTTAACTAAAAATTCAAATAATTTAATATTGAGATTAAAAAATTAACAATAATTATTAACCAAAAAACTTTTTAAGCGGATAATTTCATATCATAGTTTGGTTATACTAGGAAGAGAATAAGATAGAGCTGGTCGTATCCTATTGCTTCCCTACTACTATTAGTTCAGTTAAACTTTACACGTTTCACTAACTTGAACCGAATCTACACAATGACTGGAAATCCGACGGCCATGGCAGCTGCTTTGGACAACATCACTAAAAACACTTTTCCACTAAATCAACGGCCAGTAATCACTATCACTCATGATCTTGTCAAATCGATCAGAAAGGTAATATCGACCGTCAGATTCATCTCGATTAGTTAAGTGGATAAAAGAGACGGCAACTACGGACTTATAAAATCAAGGAGCGGACTTACAGTCTGATCAGATGGCTTCACAGTAGAGAGAAGCTAGAGAGAGAAACCAGGAGGGAGTGAGAGATAGAGTCGTAGTGCAAATGAGAGAGAACTAGTCTTGGCTAATTGTTTTGTTGGACTCTTCAATCTGTTGGTCTCTTAAGTTTTCTTCGGTTTGTTAAGTTCAAGTTTTGGGACTTTTCCACTGAACGTTTTTGGCTTCATGCATCAATCTTTTACCCTTTTGGGATCACTTGATCGTACCTTTTTTGAAAATATATCTGGGTTTTTAGTATTGGAACTTTTTGAGCAAGAAATCGGATTCTTTTTGTCTTGAATCGCGTGATTTTTGGACTAGCGATACAGAATTTTGGGTCTTTGATTGAGTTTTGTTTTGAAACCTGAGAAAAGATACGATTTTTCGTTTATTTCTTTTCTGGGCGTTGCAACGATTAGTGTCTGATATCAGATTGGGGGACTAAAATCATTTATTTATATAGTTTATTTGAAGGTCAAGGCGTCAAGCTCCTATCTTTATGGGGCTTTAGTTTTCTAGTTGATGGTGGTTCTGGGTGAATCAACTACTGACTCTCATTAATGGTGCTTTAAACTCCTTTGGGAAAATTTTCTTAATAGTTTGGGATTTTTTCAGAGTTTATTTTATATCCTTTGTTGAAGTTCACATGTTTTTCAAATGTTTTGTTAATCACATCATTGCCTAATCCACTAACTGCTACGGTAGATAGGAGCTGTTTTTCTAAATTTATGATTCTTTTGAACTGTGGGAAGGAGAAAATGGCCGTTTCTTTAAATCGTTTCTCAAGGTGGTTGTGGAGCAGCAAAGAGAAAGAATCTGTCTCAAATGGGTCTTCATTGAATTCTTCTACTGATTTGGGATTTGGATCAAGAGAGCTTGATAGTGTCAAATTTCCTAGAAAAAGCTTAGCTTCACACAAAAAGGTGAAGAGAAAATCACAGAGTAGGGAACAAAGGAAGATTGATAAGAAATCAGGTGACGTTGTTTTGGTGTCATCAGATGGTGGGGTCTACTTGCCAGAGTCGGAATCTGATGGCCCGGATTGGTCCATCGGGTGGGTGGAGCCTCACGGACCTGAATTCAGGAGAGATAATGAGAATGATGATGGTTTTGCAGTGCTGGTACCCTGCTACAGGCCTAGTTGCAAACAATTGGTCGATGGTTCAAAAAACCAGCTTTTGACTGCCATTAACAGTTTACGAAATGAGTTTTCTTCTGGTAAGTGGTCATGTTTATTTTGCAGGCTTCTCCTTCCTGTCTTTTATGTTTTGTTTCGAATTGTTCTAACTGTATCTGAAGTGTTCATCTTGAAATAATTAGATGTTATGCCTTGTGATGATTGTGAGGATCGTTTAAGGTACCTTTTTTTTTTGGATCTCATCGATGTTCTATAGCAGTATCGGTTTGTTGAACTGTTATTGTGGTTAGTTCTGGATGCTAGCTAATCATACTAAGACTATTAATTTGCTATAGTTTATACCTGAAAACCCGTTTTCTAATAGTTGCTCGTGACAATTATGTGTAACTTAGAAAGATTCGTGCTTTTGGATTACTAATATGCTAGGTACTGCCGAATGTGACTAGCAAGCTAATTAGTTTTCGTCGGCTTCACCGAACTTGTGTTTGATGCTTTCTAGTGCCTAAAGAAAAACTTTTTCGTTTATTTTATTGTTTTGGGGAATCTGCAATTTTTATCTATCTGGTATGCTAATCTGAGCTCCTGATCGGTACCTTAAATGGTCCGTTTGATGCTGTTGTATAACAGATTCAGGTGTTTAATTGTTACCTTCAACTATTCCTCACTTGCTGAGCCATTATTCCAAATTTTTCTTTTGATCAGAGGGAAAGAACTGCATGGAGTGGCTTTCTTCTCTTCAGAGTTGAGTCCTTTGGCTGATTGCTGATAGCCTTGGACGATTCTTACTGGACCTGATGCTGCGTCGCAAGAATATGATCTGGTACACACTACTGAAATAAGGATACGGAAAATTAAATAAAAAAATTGAAAAAAAATTGCATCTGAATCAGCTCCTGGTGTTGAATTGAGAAGGTACAAGCATTCCTTTAAGTTCAAGGAGCAAAATCAAGCATGCTGAGATCACTCACCGATACATACACGGTAAAGGATAAGAAAGGACAAAAAGATGAATGTTTAGCTTTAGTGAGTTAAGTATTGACAGTAATCATCTGATGAATAGACAGCTGATCTACAAGATTGGAAGGAAAATTCCAAGGGATGGAGTGGATCTGTTTGTATGATAATGCTTTGGTGAATTATATAAACAATGTGTATGCAATACTAATTTCATTTACTGCCATTTCTTCTTCAGAACAGTGCTTTACGGTAGTTTGGTTAGGTGTGTTGTTGATGTGAACTGTGGATTCCATGAAAGGGGATTGTGAGTTGTGATTAGTTGTTTTAACTTGGCATTTAATTATTTGCAAGCAGGAACAAGAAGGTTGGTGGCTAGATGTTGATATTTCATGGTGTATAAGAGGTTAGTTTTGTGGTGGGACTGAATTGGACCACAAGTGGTTTGTCATATGTTTGCAAATGATCACATATAGCTGTAGGGTTAGGCATTTGTTGGCTGAAAATTTGATGCCAAGTTGCTCTAGTCTAGGTTCGGTTAAAATAAGAGATTTAAGGATTAAAAAATTTTACTGATATTTTTAAGAATTAAATAGAATTGAAGAATTTAAAATATGATTAAAAGAGACTGTTTTACTCATTAAAAAATTTAAAGTTTATATAAAAAAATGAGACTATTAAATAAAAATTAATTGATTTATTTTAGTTTATAAATATTGATTAATTTGGAAAATTCGACTGGTTAATTAATAAACTTATTAATTTTTAATAATACAAATTATTAAAGTTAATCAAATCAAAGAATTAAAAACCAAAATTTCTTCAAAAATCACTTCGCATGAAATCGAAAGTTTTAAAAATCGAATCGGTTTGACTAATTTGATAGTAAAATTTTGAATCCATCAACTTTTTGGTTCAGTTTTTAATTTTTTAGTTTAATTTAGTTTAATAATTTTTTTAATAAAAATCGATCAGTTTATTAATTAATCAGTCAGTTTTTATAAACTAATCAACTATATAAATTAAAATTAATTAATTAATTTTTTAACATTCTTCTTTTCAATTAAATTTTAAATTTTTTGATAAGCGAAAACTATTTTTTAAATCAAATTTCAAAATTTTCAACTTTATTTAATATTTAATCGATTTTACAATGGCTTAATTAGTTTTTTTAATTCGAATTTTAAAAGATTGATAAAATATCATATTTTAAACAAAAATTTTAAATCCCAACTTTGCCAAATTAGTGAAGTTATTATAGTCTTCATTGCTCATGACATCCAGGCGAAAATTGCTCTCATCCATGATCCTATAATTAGTGTTTTCCAACATAAACAAAGTAAAGAACAAAAAACATATTACATACACACAGACATAACATGATCAAGAGAGTTCTGTCTTTTTTTTTTTTGGTTCAATTTTCTTAAACAAAAAGGACAAGAGTTGGGTTCCATGTCTTGTAATCCATTATTGAAGTAAAGAGAAAGAGAGGGTTGCATGTTTGTTTGGTCAACAGAGCAGCACGTTCGTGGTGTAGAGCGAGGAAGAGAACAAAAAGAAAGCTGCATGTCTCTTACATAAGAGGAGGGTAAGAGAGAACAAGAGAGAGGAGGAGGAGGACAAAAAGATGTTGCAGAGAGCTGCAAGTAATGCTTATTCATGGTGGTGGGCAAGCCATATCCGAACAAAGCAATCCAAATGGCTCGAGCAAAACCTTCAAGGTAAGTGCATTTTACTTCTTTCAGCCTTTTAGTTTTTCACTTTAACGTTATTAAAAAGGTGTCGTTATTTCATGAATTGGATGTAAAATGATACAAAAGATAAAATAAAGATTTACTTAATTTTTTTGTGCAAAATAACGATATAATAAGACGCAAATTCCAACTTTGTCCATTGTTAAAAAAACTAAATTCCATTTTTAGATTGATTATTCACGTGGGTCATCCCAAAATAGTCTCTCTACGAATTAGAGATAAGGCTGTGTACTATTAGATTTCCTTCAGACTTTGCCATCCAACATGATTCATACTGAGTACTTTACTAGTTAGAAATAAGGCTGCATATTATTAGATCTCTTCAAACCTCATGAATCAGGAAAATTTTTATTGGATTGTTATTGTTGTTGTAAATTGATTATTCAATTGCAAAAATGGATAAGTTAATTTTTGGCTGAATTATTAAAAATTAACATAAATTAAACATTGTTAAATATTAATATTGTTTTAAAAAGTTAAATTATAACGGAATATTATAAATAGAGATAAATTTTTATTTAACTTTTAAAAAAAATTTAGGTGTGTTTTAGATTTTTAACAAAAAAATTGATGAGTGTTTCCATTTTCATATTACAATGACAGAAATCAAGATTTATCTTTTATATAAATCTTAAAACTTTGTTCAGAAAATCTGAATTCTGTAGATGATTTTCCTTTCGGTTTTGACTCACAATTCACTGAGGTCTAGTTCATGAATTTGATATCTATAAGACAAGCACAAGAAAGATACCAAAGTTCAGCAACTTCATGACCAGAAGAATAGGCTGAAATTTACTTTGTGTTTTGCTAACTTGATTGTGTTCTGCTGCTGCAGAGCTGCTAACCTTTCTGAATGGCAATTGCAGATATGGAAGAGAAAGTTCACTACACTCTCAAGCTCATAGAAGAGGATGGAGACTCCTTTTCAAAGAGAGCTGAAATGTACTATAAGAAGAGGCCAGAGCTGATAAATTTTGTCGAAGAATCTTATCGCGCATATCGGGCCTTAGCTGAACGTTACGACCACATATCGACGGAGCTACAAAATGCCAACAACACCATTGCTTATGTTTTTCCAGAACAGGTTCAGCTTGCCATGGAAGAAGAAGATGATGAACCTCCACCCAAAGCTTCAAAGAAGCCTCCAGAAGTGTCAAAAGGAAACATTCCCAAGGTCCCAAAGATTCCTAAGGACTTGAAAGGCGCCATTACATCAGCTGCAAAGAAATTGCAACCTAAAAGGTCAATGAAAGGAGCAAGTCCATCCCTTCCTGTGTTTAAGTCTGGTTTGAGCAAACCTGAAGGACTTGAACGGATCGACAAGCTTCAGAAAGAAATTCTGTCTTTGCAAACGGAGAAAGAGTTTGTAAAGAGTTCTTATGAAAGCGGGATAGCTAAGTACTGGGAAATCGAAGAGGAAATCAGACAAGTGCAAGAGAAGGTGTGTCTTTTGCAAGATGAATTTGGTGCAGGCATTGTCATTGAAGATGACGAAGCTAGAACACTGATGGCATCAGCAGCCTTGAAATCCTGCGAAGAGACGTTGACTCAGTTGCGAGAGAGGCAAGAAAAATCTGCAGAAGAAGCAGTTGCAGAAGCCGAAAGAATTAAGAATGCACAAGAGCAGATGAAGTCTCTCAGGGATGTGTTCTTAAATGGTGAGAACATTGACCATGAGAAGCCACAAGCCAAAGATGACTCTGTGGAAGTAGCGGAAGAGCTGAAAAGTTCGGACCAAGAAACAAGTGTTAGTACAAAAGCAACACGGGAGGAGAAGATTAAGGAGCAGTCTGATGGACTTAATTCTCCTCTTACCGTGATAGACATGGCAGAGAAGATTGAGGAGCTTGTTGAGAAGGTGATTAGCTTGGAATCTGCAATTTCATCACAAACTGCTCATATACAGACGTTGAGAACAGAAACAGATGAGCTTCAATCACAGATTAGAACCCTGGAAAATGACAAGACAACATTAGTAAATGGCAAAAACGAGTTGAGCATAAAAATAAGAGAAATGGAGGAAAAGTTGAATGGACTTCAGGACCTAAATCAGAGTCTTCAAGAGCAGAATAACAGCCTTCAAGCACAATTAACCGAGGCACGCTGTAATCATGATCATCTCCCTAATAAAAATGTGAAGCAAGATGAGGAGCTTGACGTTACAAAGCAAATGGAAAATGGCTCTCTAGTTGAATTTGAATCTCAAGAAGGGTCCAAACAGCAAGATTCTTTACCTCAACTTGAATCCCAAGAAGAATCCGAAGGACAAGAAAGGTTTAAAGGACAAGAACGTTCTCCAGTTAAAATTGAATCACAAGAAGATAACAAAGAACAAGAACAAGCATTTGCTTCTAATTCCAACTCCGAGGAGCCAGGGAAAGTGAAGCCGGAAACGGAGACCCAGATTTCAGGCTCTTTAGTTCAACTTGAACACCAAAGTGAAGCCAAAGGGCTAGACCTTCCTGTCGAGCATGTATCACAGGAATTGCTGAAAACAAGCGAAGGTTCTTTAGCTAGTTTTGGATCCCAAGAAGCGTTCAAAATGCAAGAAGCTGAAATTGCTTTTAGTGACAAGGAGGAACAGGAGAATGTGAAGCCAGAAAAGGAGCTCAAAATTTCAGGTAAATCTGGTTATACTGAAAAGAAAATTTAGATAAAGACTGACTCTTTCTCTTTTCTTGGTATATATGCACGAGCGATCGGATTGTGAAATCTTTTTTTCTTTTTTGTAGAGAACAAATTTGATGAACAGGAAGTTGACCTTCCTGATGAAAAAAGTTTGAAGGAAACTCGGGGCAGGCTTTCAGATTCTGTACAGAAAGAAAACTGTACCGCTGAAGTTGATTTGCTTGGAGAAAGCGCCAAGCCACTCCAATCATCAACTGAGATGGAAGATACTCAAGAACAAATAAAAAGGAAAGATGATGAACCAGATTGGAAGGAGTTATTCATAAATGGTATTGAAAATAGAGAGAAAGCTCTGCTGACAGAGTACACGAATTTACTTCGCAATTACAAGGAAGCCAAGAAGAAGCTTGTCGAAGCAGAGCAGAAGAATGAAGATAGCCGCTTTGATAGCACACTGCAGCTAAGAGAATTAAAGACTGCTAATGCAAAGAAGGATGAGCAGATTGAGTACTTACGTCAGAAGCTCAGCCTTCTTCAAGCAGGTATTGGAGAGCCTTATGAATCTGAGAAACCAACAGAGACAGAACCTATAGCAGAAGAGAAAGATGCTATCGAGGCAATGCTGATGAACCTGCCAGAAGGTCCATCTGAGATTGAACAAAGGTTCAGGTCACGCATCGATGAAGTTCTGGAGGAGAACTTGGATTTCTGGTTAAGGTTTAGTGCAACATTCCACCAGATACAGAAATTTGACACTGAAGTCAAAGATTTACAATCCGAGCTATCAAAGCTTGATGATAAGAGAAAGAAGCCAGAGGGGAGTAGTGCTGGAAGATACTCTATCAAGTCAGATGCAAAGCCAATATACAAACACCTCGGAGAAATAAATGCTGAACTCACAGTCTGGTTAGAGAAAAGTGGACAGCTTAAAAATGAATTGGACAGTAGATTCTCATCCCTATGTGACATTCAAGAAGAGATAACATCTGCTTTAAAGGAAAGTGCTGAAGTTGGCGATTTTAAGTTTAAAACCCATCAGGCTGCAAAGTTCCAAGGTGAGGTTTTAAACATGAAACAAGAGAATAACAAGGTTGCAGATGAATTGCAGGCAGGGTTAGATCATATAACAGCTCTCCAACTCGATGTTGATAAAACTCTGACAAAGATGAATGAAGAACTTAAGCTTTCAGGACCAAGGGGCAATCGACCCACCCACCTGCAACATTCAGACAGTCGGTCTCGAGTCCCTTTGCAGTCTTTTATCTTTGGACCAAAGAAGCAAAAACATTCACTCTTCTCCCGTATGCAGCCAGTGCTGCAAAAGAAGTACAATGGTTTCAAATCAGGGCCTATATAACTTAATCCTTCTTGGTTCATTATCTCCACTTTTGTTACTTACATTCTACTTAAAGCTTCTTGTTTCTCTCCTGATATGGAACAAGGTATATACAGCTTCTTGTTCTCTTCTGATGTTGAACAGGGTAAATATTATCTTTTTCCAGAGTATGGCAAGAAGTACTTCAAGCCACCTGCAAAGGTTTTTTTTTTTTTCATTTTATTGTTCATGCACCTGTCTTGCATCATTTGATTTTGGTTTTCTGGAATATTAATTTACGTTTAATAGGCCAACACAATATGCAAGGTTTTCGTTTAGCTGTAAAACTAAACTACAAAAGAATTTCTTTTTTTCTTTCATCTTTTCAAGGTTTTGTTCACGCAATGAATTGTTAGTAAGTCGGCTTCAAGATTCTTCAAAGCTTTTTTAATGTCCTGTTATTTAGTTTCTCCCTCCCAGTAAGATCTACTTGATTCGAAGACTTTATGTTAGCTCTAATTAGGTCTGAAAGTACCTTTGATAATTTATGGAGTAAGTTCAACACAAACAAAGAAATTAGAACTCGTGTAGTTTAGATTATTAAACAATCGCTTCAAACTGTTTTTAGTAGAAAAAAGTTCATTGAAGCATAAAACATGGAGAATATTTCCTGGAGGGATTCTTGGAACGCTTTGGTCCTTTGAAAAAACGTTAACACAGAAGCACTAAGAGCTTACTAACTTCACCAAGCTAAAAGAACAGAACAAGCTGGCAATCCAAGACTGTCAAGACCAGAAAGTGGTTGGAAATGACGATGCACAGGATGAAGAACTTTGAATCCCTGAACTTGCAAATGCATAGAATTAGGGAACATTTCAGCTCCCCAGTTTTTCAAAAGGCTGTTAATATGTTTCTAGATAATTGAAACTAAATGCAAGATAAGATCAAGCACCAATAGCAAGTATGGAGGACACAGAAGACGTCATTTATTTACTGCAATGGATGACAACAAACAAAGGGTAATAAGCAAATTTTATGTACAAGCCCACTATGCCATATACAGTTTCAGATATGAAACTTCCTCAGCTTCACCACTTCAGGAAAACCAATGTGTAAAAAAACTTTCTAATGCACATTGTAGTATCTTTATATCTGTCGTAAAGCCTGGTTTGCCGGTAGTCAGGGTATGTGCTAAGATAAGATCATGGCAATGGCTGTGTACTAAAGGATACCTCCGATACAATCTTGGCTCCCCTTCCTTGAGCCATGTAAAGGCCTACGTGATGCATCAACTCCTGCCATGAAGTAAACAACCCATGATCTCAGGTATTGCCTTTGCTTTGGAAAGGTAATAACTTATCCAAGAAATATTAAGTTCAATAAGTGGATACTGTGCATTCACGTAAGCAAGTGATGGCAAACCAACTAAAGATGGCCCCAAGTTCAAAGTTCACCAAACACAATTATTACTAATGAATTAGATAGGTACATCAATGGACAATATGATCAAGAGGAGAAGGAGATACTGGTCTCGAACAGTAAACAGAAAACCCCTTTTAAGCAAATCTCGAACTGTGTCCCATTTCTCCCTTTACAGGCCTAATGATGGAGAAAAAACAAAAGGCATCTCTCTGGCTCAGTTTAATTATTTGATTTATAACCTCCTAGAAACGATTCAACACAGTCAGCATTCCGTTTCTGATTAAGCAACATCACTGTTTTGATTAGCTATCCAGTGCTCACCAATTCATAAAAGTCCACAAAACTCTAGGATCACATTCTAGTCCTCAAAGACACTGGTCTCCAACTCAAGTTATTCAATAGAAGAGCCTCGTTTTATATGTTAATCCAGTGTGGATTGGAAATAAAGAAACAAGTAATTTCTTGCTTACCTCCTAATTCACCAAAATAAAGACAAAATCTGCAATCTTAATCAAGGAAACTACAAATTCAGCACACACTGGAAGGAATAGACTGAACTTGTATGAATTACTTAGAGTTTTTGCTTATCAAAAAGTGTGCAGACACATAGAGACAAGGGGAAAAAAAAAGGCAGAACTTGTACGCAGAAAATTAAAGAATCACACATTTTATTTTATCCCAATCTTCTGATTCATTTCAACTTGAAGAATACAGAAAATGGAAGCTTCAGAGGCACTACTTGCAGCCATCAAAAATTACAGGCCTTAAAATTCTAGATTTAAGTTCACAGATCTCAATCCCCTCGCAGAATACAAGAATTGAGCGTAAGTTGTGTCTCAATTACCTGTGGATGTGCAACGCCTTTGACAGCTTTAGCAACATGAACTGGAAGGTCAAAGGTTGCACAGCCATGAGAGTAGACAATGACATCCTCTAGAGGAGCAAGCAGACGGCGATTTCTTGCAGAAAGTGTTGAAGAAACAAAATCCAGGACGCATACATCTGTGCATATCCCGGTCACCAGTAGCTACACAGACAAGTATGTGTTCATAGTCACTTTGATTTTAGTTTGCAGATGATAACTTATTGTTCTTCAACAAGAAATTAAAGAAAAGGGGGGGGGGGGGGGGAAAAAA
>JAOQMS010000178.1:31757732-31807826 GCA_027563885.1 Erythroxylum longipes | reverse complement strand
CCCCCCCCCCCCCCCCCCCCCCCCCCCCCCCCCCCCCCCCCCCCCCCCCCCCCCCCCCCCCCCCCCCCCCCCCAAAAAAGCTGACAGTCTTAATCTGATTGTTCTTAACCCAGTCCACAAAAACATTGGAACCATCTTTCTCAATACAGCCAACAAAACCATCAATACAATCCTTGCGCCTAAGCGTGGCATTTGGTTCATTCTCCAACCATTCTAAGGCTGCAGAAACCATAAACATAAATCAACACATAACAGCCATAGAAATCCAGACGAGGATTCAAGCCACCGCCAAACTCTTTTGAGCAAGTCATCATAATTTTCCTTTACATAATAGAAATCTAAAGAGAACAGTTCAAACAAACAAGTCAACAAGAACAGAAACATCACAAGGGACTAGGAGATCACCTGGAACCAATCTAGCTTCGTCAGTTCCAATAATACAATGAGGAGGGTATGGATGCTCTGGTATATCAGGATGATGTGAATCAAGGAACGCGAAAACAGGCCATTTGTTCTCACAGAAAGATCTTGCAAGCCTCGCGGATTCTTCCACCATTTCGGATATTTGCTTGTCGGGCTGTTTCGGAGCCTGACAGCGATATAACCAACAAAAGCACAAAACTTTACAACAACCATTTTACTTAACAAACGACAAAAAACCAGACAACAAAAGTCCAATAGACTCACCAAATTTCCGGCTCCAACAGTGCAGAAGCCATTAACGACGTCTACGAGAACCAGACCAGTCTTAACATCTCCATTCAGGAACAAATGACCTTGTTCCACAGGAAGCTCGGCTTTCAACGATTCAGAAGTCCCAGACACCATCTTTTTTCTCTCTTATTCCAAGAAGCAACAAAAAGGAGACAATCAACAAACACGAACATATAGCATTAACATGGAAAACGTAAAAAAGGGGTTAGAAAGAATTGGTCCACTAACGATTAACAGAGAAAAAAAACCGAGAATTCTTACTGGGTATAGACCACCGACAAACAGATAGAACCATGAGAGGGTTAAGACTGTTGACAAATATAGCTAGGACGTGGGATCTAAATAGGATAATGCTTGAGGAGCCCACTCGTACTCAGTTACTGACCAAAAGATTCCTCAGACGATAGGCCATTTCCTTTAGGCTGTTTAACAAAGTAAAAGCAACGGACCGTATTTATTAATGGATCATGTAAAGTTGGAACAAGCGATAATATAATGCTTGCACTTCAAGAGAAGAAGCCATTACGTGAAAAAGAGAACAAAAGACAAATTCGAGTTAGACAAAAGGGAAAGAGATGCCCTTTATAAAACAAGCAAAGTATATGGGAATAAACACTATAGAAAATGACTTGTGGAAGAGGTGAGTGACCTTTGCAACTCAAGTTTTTCCTTATCAAAACTACGGATAGTTTCGCTCCGGTCTGTGTAGTAATCAGCTATCAACTAATTGCATAAGTTATTTAGGTCGTATTTAACAATCAGCTATCAACTGATTACATTAGTTATTAACTGATTTCATCAGTTAGTTTGATTAGTAGATTGTATTAGCTGTTTGTTATAGATATCTGATAAAATTAGCTATTTAGTATTAGTTGTTTATGTATAAAATGACTTATAAAGACATGACTTTAAAAAAATTATAAGGGTATAAATATTATATATCTTATTATTTCGTTAAATATTCTTTAAGAATTTAGATTTTACATATTTAATTCTATAAATTTTAAGTTTATAACTCTAATAAAAACATAAAATATATGATGATGATGATGATGATGATGATGCATCTAAACATTTTAACCAAAGTCTTTATGAGATATAATAATAAGAAAATATTCTACCTAAATTTAGTTATCTGAATATGATAAATTAAGTTTAGACAAGGAATTAACGTCGGTGTATTTTTTTTCTATTATATGAAATAGGATTATTGTATTCCTCTTTGTTCTAGTTTTTACAGGACCTTCATTTCAAGTTATTTAGACAAGTCATGTTTACCTGTATTATTTCATCATCCATAAAAATTTATGAATCAACATTTTATTTCGAACCTATTACTGCCTGCTCCTGTTTATATGACAAAATACAAGATGTTCCTATGCCCATATGATTATATTTCAACAATAAATTGTTTTGTGTAAAAATGAGATTATACCTAACAATCTTTAACGCAAGGAGAAAAAAAGTTAAATAGGAATTAAAGTTTAAAATTTTGTCTGATAGAACACACTCCTATATAAGAGCATTTTTATATTTAGATGCATATTTTAAATCAACCAATAAATTAGTTATCAGTTACTAGCCAAACACTTTTGAACAACTATTTGACGGAAAACAACAAATCAATTAAAAATAAGGAAGTCAATAAGTAGAGCCGATCTCAAGCTTCCCTTGCCCGACCTCAAGCTATAGTAACCCGTGGCTTGAGTTATAACTCGACAAGCCCATTTTTTGTTTTTTTTAAATAAAAATTTTTCAAAACAACATCATTTTTGAAAATAATGATCAAGCCACGAGTCAATCAACCTGACCTACATCTCACCCATAATTAACCAACTTTAACATTCGTAGCTAAAAAAATGGTTGATTAGTGGTTAACCAAACGAGACCTTATTATAAAAAGGTAAATTCATAATTAAAAATTACAAAAAATAATATTTAAATACTAAAACAAAATAATAATTTGTGTTAGGTAAAGAACAAGCCTTTTTACATAAGCCGTAAGGAAACAAAATTAACAAATGCCTTAAAACACACAATTGCCGTACATGCTTCTTCTCAGGGAACACAATACAACCATTTTCAAGTCTTTTTAAGACCCAAATCATTCTTTCCTACAGCACATTGCATATATACAATCATGGTCTTAAATTGCGGTTCCTAATTAAACCGTAATTGCAACCATAAGATCGTGATTACAATTCGGTTTGCCACAAATATGACTGCATTTTCCAGAATTGCATTTGTATCATCCGCAATTACAGTGAATCGAACATAATCGTCTGGAATTTAAAACCTTGGATACAATACCAAGCACCTGCCTCCACTACATTCAGCCAATATAAATTACATGCAACTGTTGTCAATCACTTGACCAATCCAGGACAAACACACCCTTTACAAACTGGTGTAACCCGTTTGATATGGAAACCAATACTGCTATTTGGATGTCAGAGTAATATCCTGGAAAATTCAGTTCATTACCAACTTTGCAGATACACAACAAAAGAAAGAGTCTTTTTATTTGCCCTTGTTGGAATCTTGTGGGAGTTGTAGCCCCATGAGACCAAGTAAATTAGAACCGGGACCAGGTTGTCCTTGCTGGGAAGAAAACGAATCCATAAGGCTCTTCACCAAGTTAAAATCTACATCCACAGGAGTAAATTCCTCATCCATACCTTCACTGGGATTTGATGTACCCTGTACATTTATCAACTCAACACCAATAATCAACTCAGATTCAACTCATGTGCAAGTGAAATTTATACGAATCAAGTTCCGCCTATACAGCAAAAAGGAAATCATTCTACAGATATCATATGCATGCATAACTATGTTCATAAATGGGAGTATGACCTCAGTTCTCTTAACAGCATCGTCATTTGCACGAATAAAACTTTTCTTCAGAGTTGTTCCCTTCAGCTGCTCATTCAGAGCATCTGAGTACGTATCCATGAATCTATCCTCTTCATTCTCGTCAGCATCGCTATCGCTTCTATCTTCAAATTCATCTGAGACAATTAATATCATTAATACACAAGCAATGTAGGTCTCAAAAAATAACCGTGGTCAATACCAATGCCACACTGAGAAAATTGGGAGCAGATACCTAAATTTCTATTTCCAGGCACAAATAAGATAACAATAATACAAGACGATAATATGCAGTTTAACGAAATAAAAAACAAATGATTTACAAAGATTATAGATTCTTAATGCGTCATTCATGATCAAACCTCTCGAACAAAAAATTATAATCTTGTCCTCTGTTTAGGATATCTGCTCAAACTGAGGATAATTCATAGGTTATTTCAGCACATTGATTCACCAGGGCTTCAAATGTGAAAGTGAGAAGATACTGACATCAGGGACCATTGAAAATTTTGGATAATATCACTAATAGGATAATTTGACAAATTATAATATGGTGTTGTAGTTCAAACCAAATTTCAATCACTGCACAATTTTGTTTGAAGAAAATTGATTAAAATTCTAGCTTAAATATCGATAGGATTTTCGAAAAAAGAGCTAATTTGACTAGACTAACTATCAAACTACAGAGACCTCCTCAACTAAATTCAAGCTATATGCCTTACCAAAATCCATGTCAGACGAGGATGCTTCCTCGGTACCACCACCACCATCCTCTTCTGCACCTCTCTGTTGCTTCAATACTGATTCCATGTCCCTTAGAAAACGGTCCGCATCAAATTCCACTTCTTTCATATTCCTTTAGAAAGTAACAATTACATTAGTATTGTTAACTTCCTGTTGGTGAATTCAAAGAGAAAGATAAATTTTAATATAATTCACTTCCAATTGTTCCCTAAATATTTGTGTGTAGATCTGTCCTAATATCTAAATTCATATAAGTACTAACTCTATGATCTGATAGTATGGTCGAAAGAAATGCTATTTATCTTTTGGGTGATGATTTGAGCTCTTCACGTCAGGGTGAATTGCAGCAATTGAAAACGGTGAAGTGAAGAAGCAAAACCGTAAAGAAAATCAGGATGATACAAAATGGGTAAAATTGTGTATAGAATTGATAAATTTTAAGAAAAAATTCAGTCATAATCTGAAATTTGCAAATGTTCTTATCAAGTTGACAAGGCTAAATACAAGTAATCCATCTCAGCCAGCCCAAGATAGTTAGCAAAAAACGTATTACAAATTATATGCACAAAAACCTTGCAAATGTAAACATATATAATGCATATAGAAAGTGTTATACACAAACCTATTTTCTGGAACCTCTGCTCCCTCATAGCTTGACACTTTGTCCACAAATGACTGCATGCTTTTTGCTACATGACCAAAATCAAAATCATCAAGATTTTTGCTGCTCGAGGAAGAAGGTCCAGCATCTTGCGTTACTTTAGCTTTCTGACCCCTTTTATGTTTTGCATTATAAAGATCCAATTCCTTTTGTTTCTCCTGAAGAGCAGAATTCAATTCATCCTCTCCATGGTAGAGCCAAGAATCATCATCAGAAGGGGGAACCTCATTATCTCTGAAGTCCTCAACTGAGTATGGCATAGCAAGAATCTCATCAATCCGTCTAACAGGAGCACTCAGCATGTCACTGAAAGAGCACATAAATCTGATCAAATACTCCTAAACAATAAGAATCCTAGCAGCCTAGTCAAATCATGACATCCATCACAAAATGTCTACAGGTAAATGACTTTGCATGATTTAAAAGCAGACCACATATAAAAACTTCTTTACTCTATCCCAGATAACTTTAACATTCCGGCTACTGTCTAACAAGAAAAAGCAGCAACTTAATCCTAAACAAGAAGATAAGTACCTTGTCCTCGAAAACAAAACACTTTTGCGGTAAAACTCCTCGGCATTTTCCATCCTCCTCTTGTACTCCTCTGAACCAGGTAACAGTCCTTCAAAGTAGCCATTTCTCTCCAAACTCTCCTTATAGTTGACCCAAGTACTCCCCTTTCCTTCTACACCTTCCTTTTTCTTTTGCTGATACATCATCTCGAACCCACAAGCTATCTTCATGCCCAATTCAGCCTCCAAATGCTCACTCACACCATCGCCTCTAGTGGGCATTGGATAGCACTTGGGAGCCTGAAATTTCTGCTGCATTAGCTGAGCATACATAGCCCTCGACATCTTCACCCCCACGGAAACCAACTCCTCCTCCTTCCCTTTCCTCAAAAACCGCTCCATTTGGGCCGCATGCTTCATAGAATCAATATCCCTATCGTAAAAGCCTTCCACGGCTAAAGAAATGAAGCAAGGCACGTGCTTTAGAACCTGAGCCACAGACACTGGAAGCCTAACCCTAACGAAATGCATATTTCGCTTGGCTCTTTCAGGAAAATCCGCAATCCTGAGCTTAATTGCTTCTTGAACAGACTCAGAGGCTCGCGATTCGCTTTCGCAATTAATCAGAAACTTCAAGGACTCAACAAGGCTAGGCTTTGGCAAACGATCCCTAGGAACAATGTGAACCTCACCTCGACGAACAAAGACGCGATTTAGGCTGGTATCGGGGTTGAGCCAATACGGAAGGTGAAAAGCAGCTTCAATGAGGAGGAAATCACCATCGTTGTCCCAAATCCGGACGGCAAGAGAAGGGAAGTGACGCGACACTTCGAACAGTAAAAAAACGACGAACCACTCGTCCTCTATACTATCGCCAAACCGAAGCTTTCCGTGGAGGTGAGGGAGAGGAGAAGACTTGGTGGTACATACACACGTGGAGGTGGAAATGGAGAGCGAGAAGGGCTCGTGCTGCCAGATGTAAGAGGAAGTCTGAGGAGAAAGAAAGTCCAGAATTTGGAGGTGGAGGGAAGCGACGGCGGCAGCGGTGGAGGAGGAGGAGAAAGGAGAGGAATCGGAGACGGCGGAGTCCGGAAAGATAGTATAGAATACGGTGTCTTCTGGAATACGGGAGTGCCGGTGCGAGAAGATAAGGTCGAAATTCGTCGGCTGCGTCGGCTCTGCCATGGTGGCGAGGGCTGTCCGATCACAGTATGTGCGTCCTGTGGCTTGACCCTCTTTATTTTCTTTTAGAGCCCTCGCACCCTCGTGAAGCTTCTACTGCAGGTTTTAATCAAAGCTATTACAATAATTTGAAAATATTAACAACTCTTTCAATTTTATAGAAATTCATATTTACGCATTATATTTTTATTTTCACCAAATAAACTAAATTCTTCAAATATATTATATTATCGTACCTTCTCAAATTTCAAGCAACTAAATTCTTCAAATAATCTTATATCCTTAAAATACATTCTAAGTAACTCATAAAAGATTTTATAAATTTTTAATATAGTCATCGTTGTCGTCGTCGTCGTCGCACTCAGTTCGAATTCTACATCAAAATAAGGTTTGAAGAGGTCTGATAATACGCAGTCTTACTCTTACAGAGTAGAAAGGATGTTTCCAGTAGACTCACATGCAAATGTGTCAATGAAAAAATGATGCAAGTTAAAAAAATAGATATATAAAACTAATATGCTAAAAGAAAAGATAAAAAAAATTAAAATAAATAAATAAATAAAATAAAACCAAAGAAGATATCTGATATAGTACCCAAATCTGTTAATATCTGATAAGTTGCAAAATACGGCTCTTCCTATCTCTAGTTGTGCTAGGAATCCTTATTCAAAAGTCCTATGAGTATAACAATCTTAAGGTATCAGATGGCCTCGCGAGACCTTTTCTCATACACTTGAACTAAAAAGAACGTGTCCCTGGAAATAGCTAGCCGTCTTGGTTAAGCATTATGCATTTCCAACACAACCAATTTAGGTAAATACCTAGGAGTGTCTTTGCTCCATGAGCGTTCCACGCAACACACATATCAGCATATTCTAGATAATGCTCAACAAAAACTAATAGGATGGCGTGCAAAAAATTTGTCGTTAGCAGGACGAGTCACTTTAACCCAGTCGGTGATCTCCGACCTCCCAATTTTCACGATGCAAACTGTTCGACTGTCGAGACGTCTGTGCAATGAGTTGGAGTGCGTCATGCAAAACTTTATATGGGGATCCACCGATGAGCACAAGCGAACATCCCTAATTAATTGGGACTCTGTGTGTAAGCCAAAACAGGCAGGGGGATTAGGCATCAGGAAGATTAGAACTACTAACGATGCCTTGCTAACAAAGATGGGATGGGCCTTGCTTACAAAACCGAACGTCTTATGGGTCCGAACCTTAAGGGCAAAATACTGTCTGGACCAGTACCCAATCCCCACCTCAATAACTAGGCTGGGAGCCTCGAGTTTCTGGAGGGGTCTTTCGGCCAATTGGCACTTCGTTTGTCAAGGTATTCGATGACACATTGGCAATGAAAGACACATATCCTTTTGGCTTGATAATTAGGTGACAGAGTGGGGCCCTCTCCAAGCGGTGGCAACCTCTCCCATCCCAACAAATATCCGGTCCGCTACAATGGCGGACCTAATGAAAGATGATGGAAACTGGAAGTGAAATTTATTCCAGCACTACCTTCCTACTACAGTTTGTTTGGCTATTGCAGAAATAACACTAACTTCAGAAGATCCAGCGGAAGACACCATGAATTGGGCTCACACTGAACATGGGAAATTTACAGTGACTTTAGCCTACGATTTAATTGTCCGGCAACCACTGAATAGGTCGACGACTTTCTGGGATTTAATTTGAAAATGAGAGGGGCCCCAGAGGATCCGATCATTCCTCTGGTTAATGGCCAAGGAAAAGCTCCTAACCAACCAACAACGAGTAGCGCATCATATCGCTACGGACAGTAATTGCCACATATGTGGCCAAGAAGAGTCCACTCTTCATGTCCTTCGAGACTGCCCGCGAGTACGAGCCTTCTAGAGCAAATTTCCCTCGGAGGTGGTCCATGCAGAATTTTTTCAACAGGACACGGAAAGATGGGTAAAATCCAACCTCACGACACACTCTCAAGTACTGCAAGGGGATTGGGCTACTCTTTTTGGATTTGCCTGCTGGATGCTTTGGAATTGGCGCAACAAAAGTCTTTTTGAGGCAGACTTTGTTTGTCCAGATGATGGTACGAGAGTAGTCAAGGCGTTTGTAGAATAGGTAGCCAGGGCGAAGGCAATGGAAAGTTGTGTTTTGTCAAATCAGGGACTACCGGCGGGTAGTCCAGTGGGCTGGTCCAAACCACCGGAGGATTGGGTAAAGTTAAACACTGATGGAGCGGTTAAGTTAGCGTCGACTGTAGCCTCCGCGGGCGGTTTAATTCGTGATTGCCACGGACAATGGTGTGGGGAGTTTCTACATCACCTTAAAAGAAGTTCGCCTCTTACGGCAGAACTCTGGGAAGTACACCCGGGCCTCACCCTGGCGTGGTCATTGGGTTATCACCGTATCATGATCGAAATGGACTCCATAGAAGTCATTAATCTTCTTTCCTTTTCCAATACAGTGATTGACGAAAATAATTCTTTGTTAGCAGGTATTCGCAGGTTACTCCACCACAATTAGGAGGTGCAACTCCAGCACGTACATCATGAAAGTAAACAGTATGCAAACAACCTGGCTGCCCTTGCAGTCCTCACCAGTCCAAGCATCCATATACTTCAGGAGCCTCCGTTACCAATTCTAGATTTTATTCATCAGGATAAGAAAAGAGTTGTGTTCCACAGGGCTATGCGATAACCTAGTTTACCTTTATTTTGAGAAATTCCCTTTGTAAGAAAAAAAAGTCAAATAATATGGCAGAAAGATGTGTCCCCAGCTACTCGTGTATATATATATTATAGGTTCTATTAGTTACACCTTTCACCATAAGACAAGTCGTTTCCAACTTTTATATTAAAAATTATATGATATTATTTTAATTAAAATAATTTGATAGATATTTTCCAAAAATTATATATTACATATATATATATATATATATATATATATATTGGCCCGAGTCTCAGTTCTTATTTTGTGGTGGCAAGGCGTTAAAATTAGAGGACTTTTTAAAATAAATATATATATATATAATTAACATCGAGATAAAAAGAATTAAATTTTTAATAAAAGTAAAAACAAATAAACAAAAAAAATAAAAAAGTGTAATGTTTGTCTCAAAAATACACGGGCGTGTACGGTGATGAATCTTTCACAACCGTGCATTAAATAATACATGGCTAAAAAAATAAAGAATCATGATCGTGCATGTTCACGATCGTAACATTCATGAAAATTTGGGATTGCAACGATCGTGAATTAACATCAAGATAAACCCAAAAAAATAAACTTCTTGGTGAGTAAAATCAATTAAACAAACAATTGACTAAATAAAAAGAAGAAGAAAAGTGCGCGACTGTATATAATATATATAAACGTTGAAACGACAAGTCGTATGGTGAAAGGTGCAAAGTGATAGAACCTATTACCAGCAGCTCTGGCACTGGCATTTTTTTCTTTTTGTTAATCTAAGGATGTGTTACGGCCAACAAGCCTCCGATCCCTCCAGAAACCGTCGTACCACCATAACCCGCAACGCGTTGGTCGTTGAAGAGCTCCGCGGCCGGCTAGCCCAGACCGAGGCCAGACTCGAGCGCGCAAGGGCTCGGGAAGCCGATCTCAGCCGCCGGCTTCAAGAAATGAAGCGATTCGTCTCCGTCATGGAGATTCTTGAGTCCTATCTAAAAACAAGATATTTGGAGCAGTAAGGTTCTCTCTCGCTGATTAGGGTTTGTTTATTTCGCCTGGTCTCTGTTTCTCTCTTTTATGTTTCCTTTTCTGATGCGTGGTCATGTGTTGGATATGTTGTTATAATTACCAAATCGGAAGCACAAAGTTTCTGGGAAATTTTCCATTTTCTGCTGAATTGTATTAATCAGTTGAAAATTTCTGGTGCCTTCTGGTTGAAATATGGTTGGATGTATTAACGTATCAACTACATAAGTTGAATTCTAATGCTTTTGTATTCTTCTTGTTGAAATGCTTCATCTTCATAAACATGATAATGAATTAAAATCTGATCATACGAATATGGAATCTACCACTCGCAGATTGTGCTCCGCCACTATTCATCTGCATCTTAAAACCTTGGTACGAATATGATAGTGTGTCTAACTATCTACAGACAAGTTAACGATTTTTGCGCATTCAATCGTCAATCTCCACAGTCCAATCCATAATGGACTCTGGTTTTAAGCTTAGTTCACAAATTGTGGTGAAAGGATACTTGGGCTTACAGCATGTCATAAGCCTGACCGGCCTGAGAACACAGGCTTGAGCGAGCCTAGCCCAATATAAAATTTAAAAAAGGACTTTTTTTAATTTTCCGAACTTAAGGCCTAGATAGGCCCAAGCAACGCAAGCTAGCTTGAAAATTAAAAAAAAAGTTGAATTCAACCCAAAGTCTAGTCAAACCAGATTAGGCCCGTTGATTTAGGGACGAATTTGAACTTAATTGTCAAACTTAATGCTTTAGGATTAGTAAAATGTACTTGTTCGAGTCAATTTGACTAAAAGATGTCTGTTTTATTTGATTAACAAATCAAACTTACGAGTATAAGAGTCATTTTATACTCTACGTCAAATTTTTTGTTTCAGTTATTTTGTTTTAACTCTGAATCTACATAAATGTATAGATAAAATTTAATAGAACATGACAGGAAGACTAAAATCAAAACAAAAAATATGATTCCCTTAGACTCGAGCCCTAACAGCCTGACTTTTTATAACCAATTAAGGGTACTCTATTTTTAAATAGTTATTTATTTATTAAAAAAAGTGAAATAAAACCAATTTAAAAAAGAATAATAAATTAAGAATGGAATAATTATTTGGACAAAGATTAACTTGTTTACATTAGGCCATTGGCTACTGGGCTTTCATTCTTGGTCCTTTTAAAGCACCATATCACCTAATGGTTACAAATTGACTTAACTGATTGGATCCATGAATTAAATCCAACGGTTAGGGGGATTTGACTTTGAGCTTAAAAAATCAAATTTGAATTTAAAATTTAAGGACTGAATTATATTTAAAAAGGCCTTTAAAAATCAGTTTTAACTAACATTTATAAATAATTGATAATTATTGTACTGTAATCAAATATTTATTTTATATAAGTTAATTTTTATATAATATTATTTTATTTAAATTTTATAATTTTTGGTTTTATATATATATTAATACAAAATTATATTTTATCTCAAAATAATTTCATGTACTTATTTCACAATTTTTTAAAAAAATATGAATTTATAGGTTGGGCCTAAATGCAAAACTTTTGTAATGGTTTGAGTTTATGTTTAAAATGAGGCCTATAAAAGTATTGAGTTAGTCATAAATATAAAATTTTTAAAAATTATAGATTAGATTTTAACTAAATCTTGTTCTAATGTAGATGTCTTTGCGTTTAAAAAATCTTAGAAAAACTTTTAAATTTATAAAATTCTCCAAATAATTTATTTTAAATTTTAGTTTTTTTAAAAAATCTGCTTGCATATTTTGGTTAAAAAATAATGATGCAATATACGTAATATGAATATTAAACATCGGCGTATGATTTTGTTAATTTCTCACTTATATTTTTTGCCTAACAAATTATTCTTATATTGTCTATAAAAATTTTGACAGATGTAAATTGTAGGTCTCGATTAAGTCGAGCGAAGGTAGACAAGGCTAGAGACTACTCTGTGAGCTATTTGTAAATTAGCATGCCGATCTATACAACTCGATACAATTCAGTTTAAAATAAATGATTTTTTTTTAATTGTCTAAATTTTAGATCTAACTTAATTTTATTAATTTTTAACTTTATATTTGAGTTCATGTTCAAGTTCTACGGTCTAATTCAACCAATAACCCAAATCGCGATAATTGTTACTTTGAATATCGTCTGCAAACAAATTACCGCGGCATGGGGATGTAGCTCATATGGTAGAGCGCTCGCTTCGCATGCGAGAGGCACGGGGTTCGATTCCCCGCATCTCCATTCCTTTGTAGTTTTCCTTTTCCATATCAACATTTCCAATACGTTCTTATTCTTCTTCTTCTCTCGTTAGCCCAATGAACGTGTTGGGCTTCTTAAACCCAAAAGTTACTCTTATGAAATCAAGATAAGGGAGTTAGAGATGTTAAACTTGGATTCCTATAAATATTCTACCATCTATTATATTACATCCATATATATCAACTAGGTGGAGAATTAGTAAACTAATGAGGATCGTAGGAACCAAGTATGCTTCTATGACTTTGATGGTTTAGAAAATATGCTTAAGAAGATTGTAGCCATGGCCAGCTGTTTATTATTATCTAGTGACCCATAAAACTATTATTCTAGCACTTTGGGCAATACTAAGTTACATTATTATATATAGTGATGGCCAAATCAACAAGCAAAGTACAATGTGCAATAGATTAATAATGTGCTGTTATTTCATGAGGGTAACTCTAAAAATTCAATAATAAAAAATTAGTCTAACACTTTGGGCAATCCTAAGTTACATAATTATATAAAATGGTAAGCTTTAAAAAAAAGTCCAAAAGCATAAACATAATGTGTAAGTAATTAATGACATGTATACATACTTTGATTAAGATTATTTGAAAATAGTCTTCCTACTAGTTAAGAATAAGGATGCAGGATGCGTATTATTAGATCTTTTGAGACCCGTATATTAACAAAATTTTTACTGGATTGATGTTTGTGTTGATTGTTACTTTGATTAAGATGTACTTAAAAAAAAAAGTTTAAGGTAAATCTTAAAATTGAATATTATTAATAATAATATTAAATATTCTCTTCTTATTAAATATTTTAATGTAAATAAAAGAAAAAAAGGCATTTAAATTCAATAATAATAAAAGTCTACAAGAGTTGAGACTTTAAATGAAATATTGATTATTTAAGTGTAAATGTAAATGTATGAGAGAGGGGGAAGCAACAAGGTCATTAAAGAGATGAATTTGGGGGGAGGGGAGTAGGGGACAGAGAATGCACGTGCGTCACCGAAATCACCGAGGGAAGCGGATTTTGTTAATAAGATGCGGTAGATGCTGCGCACGTGCCCTTTTGGTCAACAGTCAAAGCAGTGATTGTCACGAGCCATGTACTTTTTAAGCATTCTTTTTATGAAACTTTGGATTAAAAAAGACTTAAAAGAGGATAGAGGAGAACAAACACAAAGCCAAAGATAAGAACGATGATTTGGATGGATGGATATCTACTTAATGGTAATAATTACACCGAAGGATGACAATGATTTAGATTAATTTTAAACTGGTTTTTTAATTTAATTAGGTGTAATTCAAATAATTCAAAATTTGATTTAATTAAAATAAATATATCAATAGTAATAATTATCATACTAGAAGTTAAACCAATAAATTAAGAAGTTTAAAGTTTACAAGGCTCAACCAGTATTAAAATGCCAAAAAAATGACTAAAATTGAAAAAGATCGTTTTAATCATCAAGTAATTTGAAGCTTTATTAAAAAAGATGTTATTAGATTAAAATTAATTGATTTATTTTATTTTATAAAAACTTGTTAATTTATGAAAAATGATTGATTAATTAATAAACTAAAAAGTTTTGAACAACAAGGGTTATTAAAGTTTTTTTTTAAATAGAAGAATCTGCAACTGCTATCTTTTGGATGCACACTAAGTAAACCTCTGGATTGACGTAATAGCTTGCAAATCATTCCAACCGGATGCTCCGCATTAGGTAAGCCCTGTATGACAGCCTCGATCGAAATAGCATAAGTAAAGGGATTCAAATATAGGACCTTTTGACCTAATATCTCCCACTCCACCAACTTGACCACCCCCTAGGAGGCGTTATTGAAATTAATCGAACTGGAAAGTTAAAAACTGAACCGAAAAGTTAAACGATTCAAGAATTTTACGGTTGAACCAACTGAACCAGTTTATTTTTCAATCATTGGTAATCATAGTTAAAAATAATAATGAATAGAGTTAGATTTAAATTTAAATTGATTTTTTTGTAAGTTAAGTTCAATTTGATTAATTTTATTGGATTGAACTCAAAGTAAAGCCATTTTTATTGTGTTAAGATTAAGTATACCTAATACATAGTATACCTAATACATCATTCTAAATAATATTACTATTTATATGAATCAATTATATTATTATAATTTTATAATTATTATATATTAAAATAAAATGAGCAATGGTTGCTATTATGACCTTGAAGATTATTAAAATAATGGAATTCCAAGTTTTTCTTGGTTACATATACTTATTTATTTAAGTAAAAGACACATCACTCTTGCATTTAATTCATTTAAATATATATATATATGTCTCATAATTAAATATTTTAAATATCCTATTTTATTAAATTGATACACATCTTATTTATTAAAATTTTTATTAAATTTGTGAAAATGTTTTTTTTATAAAATTTTTGGAAGGCATTACAGAAGTCAAAAGAAGTGGCAAATGGGTAATGTGAACGTGAGAAAGGCATTAACAAGATTTGATGTCAGATGCCGTTAAAGCGCACGCAATGCTAAGTCAGCCAACGTTGTTGTTGCAACTTGTTTACACACATATGTCTATCCTATCCTCTCCTCCTCCGATTCATTGCATTGACACTTTCAACTTACATATGTACCACATTGGCCGAAGTTGCCTGACCATTAAATTTAAATAGAAATTTAACTTTAACTGTATTAGCTCAACAACTCTGTATAAGTTTTGCTCCAACGAAAAGCCCGAAGAGGGACAATAATATGCAATTTTACCCTTAAATAGTAGAAAAATTATTTCCAAATGACCAGTTTAAATAAATAAATTTTTAAATAATAATTATTATTGTTATAATAATAGTACAACTATTAAGATTAATAAATTGTTACATGCTTTTGTAAATTTATCAAAAGGTTTTAATAAAAATTGTAAAAATTATGAACACACCATAACTTATAAATTATGTTTTAAAATAATATTAATAAATTAATAAGCAATAATATTAATTTAATTAATATTTATAAGTTTCTATATATTCCTAATTATTTATCTTGGTTAAAATTAAACACATTTATTAAAAATCACTTTAATACATAAAATTTATATTAAAAAATGTTTTAATCAAGAAGGCGACGTCGCATGCAATATCAGCAGGGACCCATTTCTGAAACGTACAAACACAAACTACGTCAACAATATACTGCTCTGATTTTGATAGTTTACACACAACTTTAATAATTTTCTTTTCGAAACAGAGTAGAATTTTAAAGTGATTTGAATTTTTTATTTATACTTGTGTTAAATTCAAAATAAAATAAATTTCAATTTTAATTAATGTTTCAATTGAGTTTTAATTTTTTTATTATGATGCAAGTAAATTGGCCATAAAATGCATGACCTTATTCATCTTTTTTTTAATAAAATTTTTATATTAGTCATTCAAAAACAATCTCTTTGCTAATTGCAGGTAAGATTATGTACTATTCAACTTTCGAAAATTTTATGTATTAGCGAAATTTTTACTAAATTGTGGTTGTTATTATAATAATAGATTTTTCGTTAGGATAGAATCAAATTTGTACTATTAATAGGGTTTTGAGTTCATCCTATTTGGTGGAAGAAGATTTCAGGTTGAGTGGTAATTTTAGTATAGTCTAGAAACGGAGCTCCGATGCATAAATAGTTGGGAGTTCACGTTCCCGTCATTTTTGATAAAACTAAGTCTATTGTGGAGACATTCATAAACTACTCTACCGTAATTTTTGGTGAATAACCCTAATTTAGGTTTAATAGTACAACCCAATAATATATGGATAATTCAATGCGCTTGTCAGCGCTTGGACCTGAGATGTGAATCATTCAAGGCACATTTGAAACAAAACTTTTCCTCTGAACGATAGATGGAGCGATTCAGTCAGTTTTGTAAACTCAACTTAACTTATTTCTGATTTTGATTTAATTATTTATTTTATTTAAAATATATTATATATATTTTTAAATACATTAAAAAAGATTTGGATTGTTTAATTTACTTCAAGAATTTGAAATTATTAGCACTAATGATAGAGATATTTGTGATTTATTAATATTAATTGAATTAAACATATGGTTTTCGTCAAATAATTTATTTAAAATATATAATTTATTATTTATTATATATTTTTTATAACTTATTGGAAAAAATGTTTATAGGTTCCATTACTTATATAAAAAAACTTTTTAAACTTCATTATAACAAGGATTTGGACTTTTAACATTTATTGCTTCTAAGCAAAACAATTTTTTAGAGTATATTATCTAAAATCCTAAAAAGGGTAAGCAAAAATACAGAAAAATACAAATAAAACAGTAAACCCAGATAATAATAGATCATCGTGTGACACCAAAATCTAGGGTTAGGGTTTTGTGATAATATGAGAGAGAGTATGGTTACTGGTTAGAGAGGGGCATAGGTAGGTGGTAGAAGGTGATTGCTTTGAGACAAAAGCAGCCAAAAGAAAGCACTAAAAGCGGGGGGGTTGTGTTAAGCGTTCAAATTCCTGACCATCGGCCTTACTGTTCCCGTTATTCTCGCTCTCTGGTCTCGCACTTGTCTTAACCTCTCCTGGTTTTGGTAAAGCTGTAAAATTATAATATTATAATATCTACTTTGTAAGTAAAGAAAGCTAAGACCCATTCATGCCTTTTACCTTTCACCAACGGTTAAAAGTAAGTATTAATATTTAAACTTTAATGTTTATAATAAACTACATAATCGACCCTAATGTTTTAAAAAATTCAAATTAAACTTATGTTTTTAAAACATTTAAAAGAGGCTCTAATTAGATAAAAAATTGAATAAGATTATTTTTGATCAATTAAATGTTATATCGATCTTGACATGATATTATTATTTTTTAAATAATTCTTATTTTAGGACAAATGAGATTTACTATTTGAATTATATAATAATAGAGATTAATTTTAAAAAATTAATTATTTGACAATTAGATTTTTTATTAAAAAATATAAAAATAATATCATGTCAATATTGACATTACTGTTAATTGACAGATAATTAATTTTGACAAATTTTTCGTCCATTTAAGGCTTATTATAAACATTTTAAAAATGTTTGCGTTCAATTTAAATGATTCAAAATGTATTATTTTCTTTTAGTTTATTCTTTTTTTTTGTGAATAATGTGAGTTTGTGCTCTCTTTTTTAATTTACATTTGGTAGTTTCAAGTGTTTAACATGTGGCAAAAGTACATATGTACATTATTTGGTTGATATAGACCATTGATAAGGAGATCCAACATTCTATACATATGAACACTGAATAGTCTTAAAATTAATGCACCACAAGCAAACATGTGAACAGTCTTTTTAATTTTGTTTAAAATTTACTAAAATTTATGTTGTATTTACTTCATAATTTTAATGATGTATTAAAGCATATTTATATTATTTTTATTTTTATTGATATAAATAAAATGACCTTTTAATAGTAAAAAGTCAAATATCAAAACATCATTCGGATGCACATTGAATAAACCTTTGAATTGACGCAATAGCCTGCAAATTACGTCAATTGAGTATTCCATACTAAACAAGTCATGTCCGATAGGCTCGATCGAGAGAGTATTAGTAGGAGGATTTGAACACAAAACCTTTTGACCCTAAGCTTCCCTATTTTACCAACTTGATCACCCTTAGAAGCAACAAAGTGTTTAATTAGAATAATAAATACATACAATGTTAATATCAAACATCATTACCTTATTTAAACTTCAATGATAAGAATTACCATGAACTTAATAAGATCTTATTCATATTGAAGGAACATGCAATTTCATAAACACAAAGATGACATGACTATCTTGGATGCTTGTATCTCACACGCCGAAATCATTTTGTATTTTTATTATAAACACATATCTTTAAAATTATCCTTAAAAATCTATCAAATGTAATAAGGAAAATAAACTCTACTTAAGAAAATAATTAAAAAGCAATTAATAACTATCCCAAAGCTCTGGCGTAGCTTAAATAGCTCGGGATACTCTTAAAAAAGCAACGTTTTAAAAATCAGGTCAAAAACTAAATCGGTGAATCAATAAATTTACGGTTTAAAATATTTTATTTATGTGATATCATCACAAAACTGAATCAAAATAAATAATTTGAAAAATAATTAAGAAAGATTCTTTTTATCTATCGAAAAATTTAAAATTTAATTGAAAAATAAATTGTTAAATAAAAATTAATTGATTTATTTAGTTTATAAGAAGTTATTCACTTATAAAAATTTACCATTTAATTAATAAGTTCATCAATTTTTAATAAGAATAGTTATTAAAATAAATCAATCAAACTGAAAAATAAAAAACCGAATCGAAAAGTTTGACAATTTAAAATTTTTACTATTGAATCAGACTCGAGTATTTTAGTCGTCGTAATAAAGTACAATATGACATTAATTCTATACTTCTTATATGGCTTTTCATCTTCCTAAATTTGGCAAAAGAATTCTTATATTATATGTACATACATACATATATACATATACATATGTATCGGTTTTGACTTGAATTTAAGAATAAAAATTTCAACATTTATGCGATTATAAAATTTATTAAAAATACCAAAACTTGCCTGATATTTTTTGGCTTAAATAACAATACTTGCAATTGTTGGACATTTTGTCCTTTCCCATAAAGTTGGATAATATTTAATTGTATTATTTGATTTTTAAATAAATTATCAGTTAAGTTACGTAATTTGATCTAGAAAAAGATAATAAAGTAGCCCAATAAATAATTTAAATCAATAGATTGAAATCCGGGTGAAAAATAGATTTCGATTAGTGAATATTAGACCCATATCGGTCTTATGATAGGGAAGTCCAATGTGAAAGCTATATGTAAAGGTTAAAGTCTCTTACAGTTGTTCATATCAATCGTAGGCATACGGATCTTCTAAACTATTAAGAGCGTTTTTGTATTAAGAAAATTGTAGAAAGATTTAAATCACATATCGGGAAACATAATCGGTAAAGATCCTAAGAGATTCGAAATCTTTTGGAGTTCAAAAACTGTATCGGAATAAGAGATAAAACTGAAATCAGGTATTCAACACTTCTTTTATTTTTAACCTTTTTATGTATAATCCTAGGTATGTAATAAGGTTATAGCAACAACAAAGCATGGATTGCTATTTTCATGGTATTAAAGATGTTTAAATCATTAAATAAACACAAGGAGGAGGACAAATTAAAATGCCAAATTTATGACATGTTTAACCATAATTTTCCACTTTAAGTAAAACCAAATCCAACATTAATTAGAGAGCATAAATGAAATAACTTTGACTCTCCAACAAAAGCATTCATTAATTATTCCCAAATCCAAAATTGGATAAAAAGAAACACTTCCCACATTTATTATTTACTATTATTAATTTCTTACAACAGGAAAAGAGAATAAAAAACGAAACTCGTATTTATTCACAATATTTTTAAAATCGAATCAATTTGATTGATTTAATATCAAAAACTTTAAATAGATAAACCTTTTTATTTGATTTTCAATTTTTGATTTGATTTAATTTAATAATTTTTGTTGTTAAAAATTAATCAATTTATTAATTAATTTTAATAATTTAATCAAATTTGTAAACTCAAATAAAATGATTAATTTTTAATTTACAATCTCTTTTTTTAATTAAAATTTTAAATTTTTATAAATAAAAATAATCCTTTTTAATTATTTTTAAATTCGTCAATTTAGTCAACACGAACATGTTAAACTTTTAAGCGATTATGGAAGAGAATCAAATAAAATTAGAAATGAATTGGCAGTGAAAAGTGGAAAGCTGCATGGAAGACAAGTGTGCGAGACAGAGAATAACAAGACAAAAAACCGAAAACGATAGGACTATCCCACCAAAACGGCAACCCCATTTTGGTAATTTCACCCTCCGAAATCCAACCCCTCCTAACTCAAATTCTTCATTTTCCGGATCTTTCGCGACCTTGTTTCAGACAAAATTTCTTAAACCTCTTACCTAAGGCCTTAAAAAAGAAAAGAGAGAGACAAAATTCATAAAAAATAGTTAAAATCATAATATTTTTTTTAAAAATAAAGTTAAAAAAAAACCTCTCTGTTTTTACGCCGGTAAGACAGCTGAAACCGTTTAACTCTTCCATTATATACTTACACCTACTTTCTTTAATCATCCACCGTCTCTCTCTTGACTCTCAAAGAACTATAAGTACCTTCCTTTCTCTGTCTAAAGATTGCTTCTTCCGCTTAGTTGTGTGAGCTGGAAGGGAGAATACCAGTCTGTTGTTGTTTTGAGCTCAAATCTCATATGGGGTTTGCATGCATTGGTGTATCTGTAAGTTCCAGTCTAAGTAACCTCTAGTTTTACTCTTTTTGTTCAAAACGCAGAAAACTACGACTGTACTTGGAGGAAACAGGGACTGATACTTGGAAGTAGTATTTGGTTGTGTGTTCTCTTGGTTGTTTGTTTGGTTTTCTGGGAAAAAAAGTTAGCTTCGTGCGTGTCGTTACACGGGTCCTTGTCTGGAAATGAGGAGTTTTTGAGTAACTGTTTAAGGTAAAATTTCGGTTTTTTTCTTTTTTTGGGTTCTTACTGGGATGAAGGTTGTTGAGGTCCTCTTTGGAGGGTTGTTTCTAGTTTCAGGTTTTTGTTTGTTTCTTGAGAAAATAAGATTTTTTTTTAAATGTGGGTTGGTTTTTGTTTGGTTCTTCTTCAGCTATTTTCGTAGAAAAGGCAAAAAGAAAATTAAAGAAAAGGAAATAATGGCTCCAGCGACGAACTGGCTCTCTTTTTCACTCTCTCCAATGGAGATGTTGAGGTCATCTGAATCTCAGTTCATGTCTTATGATGGCTCTTCCACTGCCTCTCCTCACTACTTGATCGATAATTTCTATGCTAATGGTAAAGCTGCACATTTGCTTCCTTCTCTCTCTGTCTCTCGTGCTTTAGTTACTATTCGAATGTGTGGTTGCTGAGAAAATGTCTGAGCCGCACTGATATATCTGTTCTTTCTGTATCTGAAAGAGATATTTTATGTTCCTCATTATTATTTGGGCAGTCAAATGAAGTTTCAGTGTCTCGAATCCAACTTTGGATATCAAATTTAACAGCAAGTTTTTGTTAAGAGTATCCCATATTATATTGGACTAAACATGAAAAGGCCAACAGATTTCCGTACTGTCTGCTTGATCGGTAGAGTTAGGGCGGAAGAAAATAGAGGAAAAATAACAAGCATATGAGTTCAGATGTTGGCTCTGAGTTGCACTTGCACCCTCAAGTATTTTTCTTCCATATCCATGAAACTAGAATCTAACCTTGAAAACTTGAAGTTCTTGAAGGTTTTTGTTGATCAGTAGATGAAAAAAAAGTTTCAATCTTTAACTTGTTCAAGTTGCTGATTTTAACTTGCTTATGCTTGTTATTGACAGTATGGGCAAACCCCAAAGAAGCCCAAACGGTGACGACGATGGCTGAGAACTTTATCCTCACTAGCCCTATAGACCCAGAACCACATCACTCACACGCACCAAAACTCGAAGATTTTCTCGGAGATTCGTCGACATCAATGGTTCGGTATTCTGATAACAGCCAAACCGAGACTCAGGACTCGTCTCTGACTCATATCTACGACCATGGCTCAGCTAACTACTTCAACGACCAGCAAGATCTCAAAACGATTGCTGGTTTCCAAACCTTTTCGACGAACTCAGGCTCGGAGGTTGATGACTCAGCCTCGATACCTAGGACTCAACTTGGTGGCGGTGAGTTTGTTGGTCACTCGATAGAGTCAGCTGGGAACGAGTTGGGTTTCTCTAACTGTGGAGGCGCAAACAACGTTTTGTCACTGGGAGTGAATCATCAGGGTGGTGGCGGTTGCAGCGGCGGCGGCTCTTCAACAGATAAGGCTATCATGTCCGTCGAGTCTGATTCTTCTAAAAAGGTAGCTGATACCTTCGGTCAGCGAACTTCGATTTACCGAGGTGTTACTAGGTACGTCGTACGTGTTCAAACTCCTTGTTCCATTCATCTGTGTCGTGTTTTGTGTCGTTTTAACACTGAGATTGTCATAAATGATTCGTATTCTGTATAAAATATTAAACCTTTATCTCTGATATACACACCATTTCTAGGTAATACTCTTATTAGTCGCAGTGAAAATGGATCATTTCGAACCTTTTCTTTTTCTGTTCTCACATGGGCAATGTTAATGCAGACACAGATGGACAGGAAGATACGAAGCGCATCTATGGGATAACAGCTGTAGGAGGGAGGGTCAGGCCAGAAAAGGACGTCAAGGTCCGTCTATTTTCTTTTTAGTCTCTTATACTTCTTAGATTATATATATAGAGAGATAGATACGGTGAGGACTGAAAAGAAACTTGAGCATCAATGGAGATAGTCTGTGTGTAGTGAGGGGCGGAAGGAGGAGGTGACCCTTTAGTTTTTGGTTTCTGATGCAAAACCAGTCTCTCTCCTTTTTTTAAATTACTGATGATTGATGGACTGATGGTATATATGCGTTTACAAACTGTACTTGTATTTTACAATTTTCTAGTCACTGTAACAAGTTTCTATCAAGGAACAGTGATTGATTTGAACAGATGGGCCGCCATTTTGCTCATTATGTAAGTCTGTACTGTCTCTTTCTCTCTTCCTCTCACCTGAGCCGGGTCCCGTATATACTGCAAAGGTTTGCTTGACATGACCCACGTCCGCACCTTACGATGCTCAGAAGTTGCAGACAATCGATGAAGTCGAGAGACTCTGATTGATCTGAGCTTTTACTTTTGCTTTTTTTCATTTCAGTCCAGATGTGGTGTCTAGGTTTGACCAGAGCGCGTACTATATAATATATATAATATATGGAAAGTAGGCATTGTTTGTTGACCTTTGCACTGTTCGTATCTGCCAATTTTGGCTTTAATATGACCATCCGTTTCACACATGGAAACTTTGAAACTATTGCTTCAAAACAATTGAAAAACGATGTGCTGGGTACTGGCTCACATGTTTGTTTCTTTAAATTATATAATAATAATAATCTGCGATGTGAATATTCTTCTGTAATATCTGAGCATTGTGTGATTATTTGGTTTTTGAAATTCTTCTCTTCTTCCTTTTGCATGGAACTTGGTGCCTCTGAACTGCATCTGGCTACAGTATATTTGGGTAAGACCTAGCTTCTCAGGTACCTTTAGTATCTGACTTTGAAATTTGAGTGTTTCTTGTATTGAGAAAATCTGTGTTGTGTCAGGTGGATATGATAAGGAGGATAAGGCAGCCAGAGCTTATGACTTAGCCGCCCTAAAGTACTGGGGTCTCACAGCAACCACCAATTTCCCTGTAATATAACCTGCCACTGTTCGACGCTTATTGATTGTGCATTGGAACCTAACTAATCTATTGAATGACTTTGTTACATTTGTATACCAGGTTTCTAATTATACAAAAGAATTGGAGGAGATGAAGTATGTCTCCAAGCAAGAATTTATTGCATCTCTAAGGAGGTATGGTCATGGAAATGGAACTAGAATGTGTGTTAGAAGTAGAATTTCTGTTTAGTTATGTTACATGAATTGAAATTAATCCCCCTAAAAATCGTTAGGAAGAGTAGCGGATTCTCGAGGGGAGCTTCAGTGTACAGAGGTGTCACCAGGTATGCCTTTTGCAGTTCAATTTGTTCATTACTCACTGGTTAACACTCCTGGTAATGATGTTTGAACAATTGTGATTTAATGCAGGCATCATCAACAGGGACGTTGGCAGGCAAGAATAGGCCGTGTTGCAGGGAACAAGGATCTGTACCTTGGCACTTTCGGTAATGATTTGATGAACATATTCATTTTCTGCACTTTCGGTAATGATTTGATGAACATATTCATTTTCTTCACATCTTGAACTTAATCAATTATATGGTCAATCATCCATGGCTTGGAAAGTTTTTAATGTATTACTACTGTAAATGGTTACAGCTACGGAGGAAGAAGCAGCAGAAGCATATGACATAGCAGCAATAAAGTTCAGGGGAACAAATGCTGTGACCAATTTTGAGATGAGCCGATACGATGTGGAAGCAATCATGAAGAGCGCTCTTCCAATCGGAGGCGCCACAAAGCGTTTAAAGCTATCGCTTGAATCGGAACAGAAACCGCAGGTGAGCCAGGAGCAGCAACCTCAGTGTAGCAGCAATGGCAACAATAGTATAAGTTTTGCTGCTATTCAACCCCTTCCTGCTGTCGCATGCGGTATCCCTTTCGAGGCTGCAGCATCGACCCTTTACCATCACAACCTCTTCCACCACCCCATTCAAACCTCGAATACCTTCGCACCGGCCGACTCCTCCGGCTCGTCTGCAACAATGGCTACAGCCATGACCATCTTACCTCAAACAGCGGAGTTCTACATATGGCCACACCAATCTTATTGACCACAGTGAGTTTTTGACAATGAGAAACAAACACCCTTTTGTTGCTGACCCTCTTACTACTAAGAGAAGCTCTAATGCCTCTTTCTCGTATAACCTCTGGCAGAAGTAGGAAAGACAAAACAGGATATGATGTGTTTTTTTGGTTTTGGTTGAATGGTTAGAAAAAGCTTGTAGTCTTTAACAGGATTGATGAAGAAGACAGGCGACCCACCGTGATGTTGGATCCTGTAAATTAGTATTTGTCTGAAATGTCGTTAGACAAGAGATTGCTGAATTATAGGGGTTGATTCTAGTTATTTAGTTGCGGAAGGTAATTTAATTTTCTCCAATTCTACTATATTTCTGTCTGCTATAACTAGAACTTGATAAGCTTTCATACTATGTTACAAAATTAAGATTTCCAATTGGTTTGATTACCGTAACCAGTTTAGTTCTAAAAATTTAGAAGTAGCTTAATTTTCGAAATCCCGCTAAGACTCGAAGTTCTAGTAGTATGTAGCCACTATTTCTAAATTACAAATATTTAATGTTGTTTAAATATGAAATTTTAATTATAAATACTATATTTACAAAATACAATTTAAATAAATGTAATTATTAAATTAAATATAATTTTTTAAAATTTTGTTTATCCTTACATATTATAAAATTATACGAATTCCAATATATTTGTATCAAGATCAGACACAAACTCCGATGATTTTGGATAAAATATGATTACCACTAAATTCTTTTTCTATTCCTATCCAATTGAAAAGTATTCGAAAAAGTAAAATTTTGATGCCCGTTTGACCGTCGGTCTCCCATCCGCAGGTGTTCCTTTTATCTTTATCTTTTGTTCCAAGCCTTTTCCCAATGTCTATGCTAACGAATCTTTGGAATGCGACCACTTTCCAGCTTTCAATGCCATGCATTCTCCTTCAAGTAAATGGTCCGAGTAAGACATGTCAAGTGGAGAAGATGAACTTGGAATTCTCACGTAGCAAAAATTTGCAGACTTTGTGACTTTTAAGACCTGTCAGGTGGGGAAGATGAACTTGGGATTCTCATGTCACAAAAATTTGCAGGCTTGTGACTTTCTGATTATACATACAATCATAATGGTACTGCATAATGTGAATTTTTCCACTTCATTACTTCCCTCTAAACTATGTAGATACAAGCGAATTGTTGTGATCTTTCACGTATTCAAGTGAAAATCTTGTAGAAGCAGCAGTTTCTACTCCATCACGAGTTGCAGATGGCGGTCTAGGTCGTTGAGGTAGCTGGTGCTAGTGTAATCTTGCAAGTCACAACCATCTAAGAACACCGTTCTTCCTGAGTTGGTCTTTTGTGTAAACTCCATTACGTGGACTTCCTCTCCCTTTAGTATCTGCACAACCTGAGAAGTTTTTGAAACTTGCATTAGGTGCCTTTACTGCAACTGCATAGGATTTTGTTTTGAATTGGAACAAGAACCTCGTACGTACTACTTACCCGGTTCATATCTGGACGCATACTAGACAAGTGATGAATGCACATTGATGCAGTCAACATGGCACGTTTCATTTCACAAGGATCATAATCGTCCCCTAACTGAGAGTCAGCTAATTCCTTAACATTATTTGCCTCCAACAATGGTTTTGCCTGTGCAAAGGATTGAGATTTGAGAATGAGCAACTCTGTAACGTAATATGGTATTTGAGAATGAGCAACTCTTAGCATAATATGCAGGATCATACCCAGATTGCAAGGCTTTGTCTGCTTGAATCGACGGCGCGGCGACCGGTGATGATTTCTAATAACAGAACTCCAAATGCAAATACATCGGTCTTCTCATCTACAATTCCATGCATAAAGTACTCCGGAGCCAAGTATCTGAAAAGCCATGTTTTAAGTCAGGTTCAGTCAGTCTTGCAATGGCAACTTTGTTCTTTTTTTTTTGGAAAAATTCTAACAGCAACTTTCTCAGTCTGGGTATCGACTAACCCAAATGTGCCCTCAATTGGGAAGACAATGTGGTGGATCCAGTTCTCTGGAAGCCATTTGGCCAATCCAAAATCAGAAATCTACATGTTAAGAAACAAGTAAGAAGCTTAACATCAGGGGGAAAAAAAAAAGGGAAGTATGTTATGCAGGCAATGAAGCTCGATCATATAATCCGATAAATCACCTGCGCCTCAAAATCTTTAGTAAGCAATATGTTTGATGCTTTGATGTCTCTGTGAATAATCCGCCTCGGACAATCATGGTGGAGATACCGCAATCCTTCTGCAATTCCCATAGCCACCTTAAACCTCTTCTTCCAATCTAAACATTCCCCTCCACCTGAAACAATGAAGTCTCCTCATCAATGAATATTTGAGTATCAGAAATAAAAGATCAGAACTTTAAATTGTATCTGAAACATACAAAAATGCTATAAACAAAGCGAGTACAAGGGATTTAGAGACAGCACCATGAAGAAAAGAAGCAAGACTTCCTTGGGGTAAAAATTCAAGTACAAGATGCAGACCATCTTCAACGCTAAATCCAAGCAGTTTAGCTGCATTTGGATGGTTTATGTGAGCAATAATCCCAAGTTCTGATAAGAAGTCAACAATTCTGTCCTCTTCTTCCTTCTCACTACTTATTAGCTTCTTTACAGCTACAATTTGACCATCAGGTAAGAGGCCTTTGTACACTTGTGCATGGCCTCCTTCCCCAAGCAAGTTTTCTGAACAATTTCAAACACAGTTAGAACTATATCAGAAGCTAAGTCACCCTAAAGAAACAAAAAGTGTTAATAATTGGGCAGATAGCACCCAAAAAGGGCTTGGAGATTTTTTTCAGCTTTTGAAGCATTGAGATCAAAAAGCACTGTTCCAATGTCACTTTCCTGAGTTCCGAGCCTTTAATAAATTACTCAAAATAGTCTCCTCTTATAACTTTTAGTTGGGCCACGAGCTCAGGCACCATTGACTACTTTGTGCATCTGTCCACAATTTCAAACCTAGTTATGACTTTTCCTTAATCCAAGACTAAACTAAAGTTTTGAGTTTAACTAAACCAAGAAAGCGACCTCTCCTCTCTTTATTCTATGTTTTGGACTTTGTAATTTTCAAACCAGGAAACCTGACTTCAGAATATGCTAAGGGCATGCATCAAACCATAATCAAAGATTCAGGATGGAAGCCAGGCAACTGGTCTCTGAATACTCAGTTAGCTAACAACTCCAAAATCCATCAACTGAACACAAAATACTAACAATCAACTGAATTCTAAAAGAGGGTTGTTCCTGACTTGTAACAAGATCAAGATGAAGAAGATAGGAAACCGTGAAAGTTCTATTGCTCACCAGAACTGTAATTATCTGTAGCAGCCATCAACTCTGAATGGTCAAAGTTTCTCCATGACGGTATTGGCACTGATATGCCATCCAAATCTATCAACATATCGGTTGAGTTTTGGATTCTTGAGATTCTCTTCTTTATGTTCTTTTTGGCTATAAGATCATATGTTGTGAGCATTGAAATCACAGAGAACTTCTTCACTGACTTGATTTTAAAAGCATCAAGCATGCGTTTCCATTGTGAGCTATCTCTGGCCTCTGCTACTGCTTTATCTTGGACTAGTCTTTCATTGGAGCCTGAGCTGCAAGTACTGCTACTGATGCTGTGATCAGAGTCTGCCCCTAAAATAGGAATCTCCAGTACACATCTTGGTGATTGTTCACTCTGTGCTTCCATTTCTGGGCACTCCTGGCATCTACTTCCTTCCTCTTCGTTGTTTCGATTCATAAAAGCAAATCATTTCAGAAAAAGATTAGTGAAGATAAACAGAGGAAACAGAGGAGATAGAAACAGGAAACAAAGACATTCAATGAGAAACAAAGAATCATCCCAAATAAAGCCAAATGATTAATTAAAGCATTTACAAACAGAATACTTCATTACAAAGAGAAGCTAAAATCTTTGTATTACCCTAAAAGGCAACATTTTTTTGCCATTAACGTTAAAATTTTTTTCAAAATTTCCATTCCATTTCCAGCCATTGAAGCAAACCCACATACCAAAAACCAATAAAGATCAAAACTTTCTCCAGAAACAGAGAAAAGAAGAACCCCACCTTGCACAGCCATTGAAAACTCTATCTGGGTTTTCTTCCTCCAAAGAGAAAACTAAATATTCTGAAACGCCCAGAAAACGGAAACGTGGGGGACTCAAAAACTTGCCTACATATCTTGGCTATGGTAAGAAAAGGAGGCAGACAAAGAGAAGAGGGCAAGTACACAATAAATACTTGGGAAAGAATGGTATATCTTTAGGAGTTAGTTATTCTTGGAAGAGAGCAGCCTAGATAATCTAAAACAAGGTGGAGGGTACCAGGAAGTTTGGAACATATGCTATATTTATATACACCAACTGATATATGGATTAATCCGAATTTGAGTAACTGAGAAACTAAAAGAAAAGAAAAGAAAAGAGTCTGAAAGAAAATGAAAGAGTGTCGTGTGATCTCATGCGTTGATTTTTATCGTTTACTTTTCTCGCCGTAATTGACGCCTCAAGAAATAAATGTCGGGTAGCGGGCTTTAACGAACGAACCCGGCAACGGCCGTAATTGTTCGTTGTCCTCGAGGGTATTTTGGGCAATCCTGCTGGGCAAGTACGTACGCACTCCATTGAGAATTGGCGGGGCTTATTATTTTATTAGATATATATATTTTTTCGGATAATATGTTTTAACTCTATTATATTAAACATCATTTCCATATTTATATAAGGACTATATGTAGATAAGATTTAATAAAATATAATTAAAACATCATAATAAGTATAAAAGTTCTCATCTCATTTGCCTTGGTAAGAGTTGTTTTTTCTTGCCTAATTTCATGCTGGATATTTTTATTTATGATAATGAATTATAAAATTGTAAAATTTTCTAATTTTTAATGTTTAACTTTTAAAATATTTTAATTAAGTATTTAAAAATTTAAAAATAGGATAATTCAATAAAATATTAATATCTTATCACCAATATTTACAAACACAACGTAATATTTTTTAACTTTAAATAAGTGATTATAATATGTCAATTACATAAATAGAATATTAATAAAGTTAAACTATTCATTTTTTAAATTGTAAATGTTTAATTAAAAATTTGAAAATTTTAATACTTAATCAAAATAAAAATTTGAACTTATTAATTCTTTATCCACGTCTATTTACATATTAGGCATGGATTAAGAAAAAATTATAAACACTAACGATTATATTATTTTAATGTCTCAAAAATATATCTAACTATTTAAATAGAATTTGTCGTGCAATTTGAATTTATAAATTTATTAAATATTTATTCTTACTTATCAAATTTTAAATAATTTAAAATTTGATTGAAAAATACTATTCTTACTTATAAAAAATTTAAAATTTAATTGAAAAAGGAGTTTGTCAACTAGAAATTAATATATTTATTTTATTTTATAAATTGATTATTTTATTAAAAAGTCAATTAATTAATAAATTGGTTATTTTTAACAACCAAAATTATTAAATTAAATCAAAACAAAAAATTAAAAATTTAACAAAATTTATAGATTTAAAATTTCTATTATTAAAATAACCGAATCTGTTTAATTTTAAAAATATTTTACCAAATCAACCTTTAAAGATTTTTTTAATGATATGAGGCTTAACAATTTCTGGTGAATAATGATTTAAGGAGCCGCATGCAAGTAACAGTGATTATTACAAAAGGTAATTATAATTTTAGATAAATTGTTATAGAACGTTAACTTTTGATTAGACATAATAATAATAATAATAATAATAATAATAATCATCTTTTAAAATAAGTTTCAGATCACTTATTCTTATTGTTATATTTTTACCTTATTTTGTGAGTATATATCTATTTATTTTTTATAAATTCTATTTATTGAATAGATAAATATTTATAAAATAAGATAGAAAGGGGTGTTATGTTGGGATGTACTAATTATAGTATTTCTATTATGTTATATTAAATCTTATTTATATATTTATGTGAATTTTATATAAATATATAAATAAAATTTAATAAAATAAAGTTAAAATATAATAAGTGGATACGAAAATTTGAAGGGGTGTTGTTATGTTACCTTAAAAATAAGGTTAAGTACATAAGAAAGTATCATTCACGGGACAAGAGAAAGGACAAGCAGTTGGCTTTCAGATGACCCATATCTCAATCTCATGGTTGTTTAGGCCAACAGCTGGAGAAATAGGATTTATATTTTTATTAATATTTTTCTGTGTCTGGTCCAGTTTTGTACTTTTTCAAACAAGCCTCACACCCCAGTGTTTTTGACGGACGCCTGACGCTTCACGCACCACTTAAATTATCACAAGGGCCTTTTTGTCTATACTCTGTTACAATCATCCGTTTGACTAGGTTTGGTAACTTATAGTATATTTGGATGAGATTATATCAGTAAAGTTAGTTGACTTTTTGATTGTCATTAAAAATTTTTTTAAAAAAAGAGCTTAATACAATAGACTGTTTGGCAACATAAAAATAAAAAATATTTTTAATTTTAACTATATTTTATTTTGTAATAAAAATTATTTATACATATAAATATCATTTAAAATATATTAAACAATATACAAAGCATAATATATTAATTATTATATAAATTTAAACTATATGAAACATTAATGAAAATATATCTAACAAAATCTTTTGTATCGATTATAACATAAGTAAAACTAATATTAAAATAAATATTAAAACATATAAAAAAAGTCAAATAATATTATATAAATCTCAAAATAAACGTAAAGATATTTTTGTGAGTATTGTGAGAATTATACGTAAAACGTAAGGGTAAAAGGGACTAAAAAATAGGCTCATTAATTGATTTGAAAAATCTACCTGAAAAAAATACTTTTTTGAGAATCTCCAAATTTGAGCTTCTTAAAAAACTATATTTTAGTCGCCAAAAAAGCTATAGCTACTAAAAAAGTGCCTTTTTATTTTACAGCCAAACACTTATTTTTTTTAAAAAAAGCTTTTGCAATAGAAAAAAGTATTTATTCACCCTTCAAAAGCTCAATCAAACATGTACTTAAGCCTATTGCAACTTAGTTAGAACTAAGGTTAGGATTAGAGTGAAATTTAGAGAGTTAATTGAAGCATGCCTCGACTAGTAGATATGTCAATAGGTCAGGTTGAGTTAGGCCGAATTCTATGGTAGCTCGCGGGGTCGGAATGGGCTAGCCCGTGACCCCGCCCACCGAAGCCGCTCATGGTCCGACTCGACCATTTATTTTTTCAAAAAAAATCAAAACGACAACTGTTTCTTAAAATAACGTGAGTTTAGTATGCAAATTTAAGCTCGAGTTGGCTAGTCTTTAAGTCTGAATAGAGCTTAAAGATTGATTCAAAGTTTAGGACGAAGAGTCCAAATAACCTAAACTTCCTCTTCAAAATGACAATCATTTATTTTTTTCAAATTATGTTATTTTAGTTTATAAATTTAAATTTGGGTTTACTAAGTTTTAATTAAATAATTTTAACTATATTTTATTTTGTAATAAAAATTATTTATACATATAAATATCATTTAAAATATATTAAACAATATGCAAAGCACAATATGTTAATCATTATATAATTTTAAACCATATGAAAGATAAATGAAAATATACTTAACCAAATCTTTTGTATAGATTATAACATAAGTAAAATTAATATAAAAATAAATATTAAAACATATAAAAAGTCAAATAATATTATATAAATCTCAAAATAAATGTAAAGATGTGTTTGTGAGTATTGTGAGAATTATATGTAAAATATAAGGACAAAAAGGACTAAAAAATAGGCTCATTAATTGATCTGAAAAATTTACCTGAAAAGTACTTTTTTGAGAAGCTTTAAATTTGAGCTTCTTAAAAAACTATATTTTAACTGCTAAAAAAATTATATCTACTAAAAAAGTACTTTTTCATTTTACAGCCACACAATAATTTTTCTTAAAAAAAACTTTTGAGGTGGAAAAAAGTGTTTATTCACCTTGCAAAAGCTTAATCAAACATACACTTAAGCCTATTGCAACTTAGTTAAAACTAAGGTTGGGATTAGAGTGAGATTTAGAGAGTTAATCGAAGCATGCCTTGACCAGTAGACATGTCAATAGGTCAGGTTGAGTCGGGCTGAATTTTATGGTAGCTCGCGGGGTCAGAATGGGCTAGCCCGTGACCTCGCCCACCAGAGCTGCTCATGGTCCGGCCCGACTATTTATTTTTGTTTAAAAAATCAAAACGACAACTTTTTCTTAAAATAAGGTGATTTTAGTATGCAAATTTAAGCTCAAGTTGACTAGTCTTTAATTCCGAATAGAGCTTAAAGATTAATTCAAAGTTTAGGACGAATAGTCCAAATAACCTAAACTTTCTCTTCAAAATGACAATCATTTATTTTTTTCAAATTATGTTATTTTGGTTTATAAATTTAAATTCTGGTTGATTAAGTTTTAAGTCGACCTCCAGTTTTAAAGATTAACCTAAAGAATCTAACAACATGACCAACTATTAAATAAAATAATTTTTCTTATTATAAATAATAAAATAAATAATAATAATAATAATAATAGGGTATAAAGCATCTTTCTTCTTCAAATGTAATTGAATACTTACCACTAACACACTAAGCTGTAATACAGGAAACAGGGAAAGGAGCCAAACGACAAGATGATTATGAGAACAAAATTGGATAGGTACAATGTCAAGCACTGTAAGTACTTGAAATGTCATGTTTAAGTTGGTGGAACTAATCTCGTTAACAAGACTTTGGAACTTGATGCCTAGATTACGTAAAAATCCACAAGAACACAACCCCACCAACCACACCAACGTCAGTTTTGGTTAGAGAAGTGAGTTTGACCGAATTCCCTCAAAAGAGAAAGGAAGAAACAGAATCTGCCTATGGTTCGTTGTTGACTAAAAAGTGAGGTTTAGTGCAGGAGTGACTTTTTGGGACAAATGGGCCCTTGTCAATACTTTTTTGATTGGGTTCTCCATTTTTCTTGTTAAGTGGGATTTGGTACTCTCCGTATTCAAAGTGGGACACCAACTTTTGCCCAAGTGCATGTGACGGTGATTTTGGTCCGCTAAAACCACTAACAGTATGGATTAAATTAAGGGTAAAAGATATGGGTGTTATCTATAATTTAAAAAAAAAAAAGTTTTCTAATAATTTTTAAAATTTTAAAATTGTATAATTTTTAAAAAATTAATTCATTTTTTACTTTGATTAAAAAATAATAACAAAATACTGGGAAAAATTAATTCATTTTTTACTTTGGTCAAAAATAATAATAAAATATTAACAAAATTGTTTTTTTTGACCATAAAATCATTACTTCAAGTTACGGAAACAATTTTTTTTATAAAAATACAAAGAGAATAGTACATATGTTATGACCGTCCCAAAATTCTTGCAAAGTGGAAAGTCTTGTATAATAGGTATGTTGACTTTCTCTCTCTAGCGCGCTCTCTCTCTCTCAGGCTCTTGCTTTCTTTCTTTTCACGTGAGTTACTTAGAAACAACCTAAAGTGTACGATTGGACTTCCTCAGATTCCACGTATATGTGAAATTTATAATAGATGTTGCTGTTGTTATTATTATACAATATGAATATCTAATGTGGATTAATTAAATATTACTTATATGATAATTTAATTTAATTTTTAAATTTGACTTAAACTAATTAAATCGAACTTAAATTAATATTATAAAATAATTATAATAAATTATTAGATTGAGGCATATTTAACTAATTCGGCTTAAGTTTAAGAGTTGAGTTTAATCATTATGAAAACAATATTTAATTAGTTAACATTTGATATTTATATTGTCTTTATTTATTTTGTTATTTTTAACCCAAATCTAAGAAAATAAGTTTTGCTAAAAAATTAAAAAATTAGATACAATTTTTTTGGAAATTTGAAAAAGGGTTAATTACCAAAAAAAGCCAAACTTTTTTCAAAATTTTAATTATAGCCCGACTTTAAAAAGTAACAATAAAATGTCCAAAGTTTTAATTTTTTCAGTTTTAGCTTGAATTTCAAAAAGTAGCAATAAGATGTTCAAACTTTTAATTTTTTTCAATTCTAACTCAAAGTTAGTGTTTCCATTAAGTTTGTTGACGTGACTTGCCTCGTGTTTCAGAAAACTTAACTATTAATACACGTCAACTAAAATTAACACAACAAATGAAGAATAGTAAAACTATATCATTTAATTACATAATTAAAATGACCTAAATCAGATTACGCAGTCACGATGACCTTATGCTTTGATTCTAATTTTTTCCTTCGTTTCCAGTTTGTTCTCTTAACGGCCTTGCACTAAGGGAATTAGGAAAACGAATTAAAAACGAATGGCTTACTAATACAGTACACTATAATGCGAGAGTAGTTTGAGACGTCAGAAGAACAAACAGAAAACAAATGGTTGAGGATATCGGAAAAACAATAGATAACGTCGGGCTATAATTGAAGAAGAATGAAAATTTGAGCATTTTATTGCCATTTCTTAAAGTTTGGGTTAGAATTGAAAAAAATTGAAGGTTTGGACATTTTATTGCTATCTTTTTAAAGTTCGAGCTCTAATTGAAAAATTGTCTAAAGCTTGAACTTTTTTTTGGATAATTATCCCTTTAAAAAATTAGAAGTATAAAAGATGTTTATATAATTTTTATCCGTTAATTTAATACTTATGATGGTGTAATATATTTTTTTTTTGAAAACCATGTATTTTATTTAGAGGTCAAGGATTAAAAGGCTGTGCTTTGTATGAGTAAAATGACTGAAAGTTTGAACAGTTTGGGTGATTAGGTCAACTCAGTCAGTATGGTCCTGAAACTCACATTCCTTGGTAAACTTTATCATATATTTTGGTATATTTGATTATCTTAAATTAATGATATGACACTAATTTTTAAAGCTCTTATTATACTCAATTTCATAAGATTACTTTTATTTTTAAAAATTAAGTCCTCTAATATTACTGATTTTCTTAATCAAATAATTTTTATTAACGGAGTTTTATAAAATTCAAAAATTATTGATAATAAGAGGATTTAATCGAGTAATAGTCAAAATTGATTTAATTAAATATTTTTATCATTTTTTACTATTTTAAATATTAAATATATACATAATATAGTAATCATTAATTAATTATATAATAAAAATATTTTTATGTTAATAAGTGTGATTTATGATCCTAAATCCATATAAAATTTTGTTATCTTACCTAATATTGTTTTCATTTTATTAAATACATGTAATCATAAATATTATAAAGAATTGTGAGGTTTGAATATTAAAATTATTATTATTTCTTTAAAATTAGATCACTATCATAAAAGATTATTTTGAGGAGACACAATCACTTTTTAATATTACATTCAAAATAAGTCTATTAGCATTGCTTTTGAAAGGATAAACTCTATTTTGTTACATTTAATATTTTATTATCCATATCAAACCTAACAACATAGCTCATAAAAACAAGTAAATCCAATAATATAGACAATAAAATTATGATAACATAACATATATTTTATATTTTAATTATATTTAATAATATATTAATATTTTTATGTCATGATTAATTAACACTTATAATTATTTTAGACACATTTATCATATTTGGAATCGTTTAAAAATAAAAAATAATAAAACTAACTTTGACAATTTCTAAATTAAATTTTTATTAATAATTATTAATCAAGTATTTCAAATTAAAGTGATGGAACTTAATACTCATGGTCATTGTTAAACATCTTACTTGTAAATTTACAACTTGGATTACTTCCCCGTTATTGACATACACTACAAGATAACAAAGTTCTGTCCTAGATTTCCTATTCCGGATAGGATTAGGCACACTCTTTCTTTACTGTTTTTCACATCCAAACTCTACGTTAGCCAAAATCCTTCCCTTCCTCAGCTTGGAAAATCGAAAACTTTCTTTCCTAGTGATGATCGGACTGTGTTACACTCCTCGATAAATAGCATTACTTACGCTTCATGTCACCAAATTTCCTTACTTTGAGCTTGAGCTTGAGCTTGCAAGCAGCTATAATGTTTTACGTAGCTCAGAAGGTGGAAGTTTCCAGCAAACAAGAAGGGTTTATAGGCTCATATTATGAAGCAACAGTGATCAAATATGAGTTCTCTCCTTCCTCTTCCATCATCACTTACCACGTTCAGTACAGGAACCTAATCGAAGAAGATTCTGACAATCCATTGGTTGAGAAAGTTCCTGCTGAGGAAATCCGTCCCATCCCACCAAAACCTCCATGTCCGTCTCCATCAAAGTACCCCGACTTCGAGATGTTTGACAAGGTGGATGTTTTCGACAATGAAGGTTGGTGGTTTGGGCAGATCACTGGCAGACATGGGAGGGACAGGTTCTTTGTTTATTTTCCTACTACTGGTGAAGAACTTGATTATCATCATTCTCAGCTGAGGCATCATCTAGATTGGATCAACGGAAACTGGATTTCCCCCAAGAGAAGAAGAATCCTTTCGTAAAAGTTTCAGCTTTGTTCTAGCTAGCTTACTGATATAGATCTTTCTTCGCTTCGTTGTTTGTTTTTGTTTGATACCAATACAAGCCTACGTTTGTGTCAACCTTAAACATATTCTTATTAAGGCCGAAGCTCTAAATCCCTTCCTAATAAGGATAAGCAAATTAAATTCTATTATCAGTATTCAAGAACGATCTTCTTGTCTTTTACACCATATCAGTTAAAACTCAAACTGACATAATTTCAAACTTCTGTCGATATTTCATTAAACTGATCCTGATTCGACCATCTCGAGCTTTTCCAATACCATGCTTGTAAGGCGGTACCAATATACATAATACTATTATTTTAGATTTATCTGTTAAAAAAAAAGAACAACTTGTATTTAACAATTTGCATGCAAATTGTTAGTTGCTACATAATAACTTGCCATGCAATTTGTCACCTAGGACTCTCCCTTTCTCCTTTTTTAATACACATGCACGTCAAAAGTGTATGAGATGTGTGGAGATTATGGGAGTAAATTTTAGAGAGTTATTTCATGTGAGAGAGTAATTTTTGGAGAATTTTTTAGGAAACATTTTATAAAAGAGTAAGTGACAAAATAGTAAAAATATTATTTTAGGGATAATAAATTTAAGAAACATTTTATATAATAGCGCCACTATTTTATTGTATTATTTTTTTACTCTTTGTACTTATTATTTTTATTAGTAAAAGATTTATTCAAAATTTAGCTCGTAGACGTAATCCAAATTAGAGGATAAATTACGTTAAAATTTTTAAATATTATTTCTTTGCTTATTTTATTTGTAAGATTTAATTCGTAATTTTTTCTCACGGTTCACAAGATTGCTCTCCTGGGCCAATGATCCAAGTATGGAAAGGTAGACAAGGGCTCTAAACCATGCAAGAAACATGAAACACGCCAACTGTATCATCGTCAACTCAATCTCAGAGCTAGAAGCCTAGAACCTAACGCAATTAGCTCCTCCAAGGACTGTGATGCATCAGCGATGTACACGTTTGGAACAATACTTAATCTCGAGGGTCGAATGCCTTTGAGGTCTAACAGAACCGGACATGATAAAATCATAAAAACGGGTTGATGATCAACCTGGAGAATCAGAAGCTTTCCTGTGTTTTGGAAGCGAGGGAAATCTGTGTGAGACATGATTTGAGAGAAACTGCAAATGCACCTGAGCGAAGTGGGCATAGGCGCTCGTGGGTTTTATGCAGATGGGATGATGCAAGAGACGAGAAACAAGGGTATGGTTCCCGGGTGGTTACTAGACCTGTACAGGGTTGAAACAAAAACTTTCTAAAATAAAGTTAAATTTATTTATTAAAATATTAATCATAATTTATAAGAACATTAGCTTAGATAGCTAATTATAAAAATTTATAATTCTGATAATTTCTAAATAATAATATAATAATAAAACAATATGATTTAAAATAAATATTAGATAATAATAATAATAATAATAATAATAATAATAATAATACATTAAAATATTTATGAGTTATTTATAAATATTTAGTTGGACATTTTTATATAATTTAAACCTTATCTAAATCATATCAAACTCTTTTCATAAAATCATATTGAAAAATCTAAAATTCCACTAGTTTAAGATTTACATAGAATAATTTGAGAAACTTTAAAAAAAAAATTCAACAATCAAAGGTACTACTATAATATCATTATTTTAATATTTATTTATACTTCAATATTATTAATTTAATACCTAAAATATAAAAATAATATTAAAGATAATAATAAAGACATAATTACAACTTTTGTGAACTATTAAAATGTAAATAGTATTTTTAATCAATTCTTAAATAAATCTTTTTTTTATACAATGTTAGCAAGTGTGTGTGTGAGAGACTTTATGTAAACTAATATTTTAAAAATTGGATAAAAAGTTAAACCTGTAAAATAAGAGATTTAAAGTTTAAAAGATTAAACTGTGATTAGAACATCATAAAACAGGCTAAAGATTAAATAAAATTAAATAATTTGAAATATAATTAAAAATGATATTGTCCTCAACTATTAAAAAATTTAAAATTTAATTGAAAAATATTAATAAATGAAAATTGATTAATTTATTTTAGTTTATAAAAAATTATTAATTTTTAAAATTTAGGTGATTAATTATAAATCATTCTTAATATAAATTTATTTAAATGAATTGTAATTGCAAGCAAGAAGCGCCTGTAGCTCAGTGGATAGAGCGTCTGTTTCCTAAGCAGAAGGTCGAAGGTTCGACCCCTTCCTGGCGCGACCATTCATTCTAAGATCGTAAATTTTTTGTTTAAATTATTGATCTCCGATTAAGAATCGACGGTAAGGATGAGCTTGTCAGTGCAGTTTTTACACTCTCCCGCACTCGATTAGACCTCCAAAACCCAAACTCATAGGCAGTATTTGTCAATTCCAAGTCCCACGCGCCTCCGTCAGAATATTCAACAAGACCTAAAAAGCCAAAACGCAGCAATGTCTCTGCTCGGCGACGACGGCCGGGGTTTCGAACTCGCCAAAAAACTTGAATCCCTAGGAGTGTGGCGGTCGTGGCTGGGAGAGTCTCTCTATACGGCCTTCGTACACTCTCTCACCTCTCCCTCCTCGTGGGACTCTTTCATGAGCTCCAAGTCCCAGATCCACCTTCAGCTCCGTGCCCGCGCTCTCTTGTTCGATAAAGCATCTGTCTCTCTTTTTCTCCACTCCAATTCCCCCTCCAACTCCAATTCCAACTCTTCTACTAATACTACTACTACTTCTGGCGTCGTTTCAAAGCTCAATCCCAATTGTATGTTTCGATAATCACTTGGTCCGATGTGACGGTAACTGTCGGTTCTACTGATTTTCCTTTTTATTTGTTTGAATATTGCAGATTTGCAGTTGCACGGCGACGACGTGTACTTCACGCTCGAGGGCGGGGATAGCCGGAGAGAAGGAGGTGCAGCTGCGGCCAACGCTACGTCGTTGATGGTAACGGTGTCGTTTTTTTGATACTAACAATGGAAATTGGAGCCGAGTTCTTGCTTATAATGCTTTTTGTAGTGAAGTTTTTGCCAATTTTATTTGCTTTGTTTTTTGTAAAGCTTATGTGCTTGAAAATATGCGTAATCTTAAGATTTGAAGTAGACATGCCAAGCGCTAGCATCCTGTTGATTGTGTTGATTGGTTCTGTTAGGTGCTTAACAGTTTTAATATCTTGATTCATGAGGGAACTCATCTAAGGCAAAAAACCTTTATCACCTTACCAGTGTTTTCGTTTTATGTTTTGTGTCTGTTGCTTTGCTGATAGTGTAACTTGATTTGCAGACCCATTCTAAGTCTACATTCATTGGATCAAGATTCACTGAATCTGAAGCAGACAAGTTGTCCCAGAGATTTAGGAACGAGGAATTGCCAGAAACATGGTATAATCAGTTTATAGAGAAATATAAAATCAGTAAACCATATAAGTTGTCTCTGGGGGACCGAGATTCTGAGAAACGATTGCCTGAGGAAATGGCTAATTATCTTAGGCTTCTTGAAAGGCATAAAAGAAGACGTGTTGCATTTAGGCAGGATCAGCAAGCAGTTTCTGGAAGTTCTGCCATGGAATCCAACGCCTGTAACTCAATTGATGAAGATGTTTCTTTCCTTCCTGAAACAATGTTCATTTCAAACTGTGTGCCTGACAGTGCATTCCCACCAATAGTGAGAGAGCAATCTAATCAGAAGATGGAGTTCCGTGGAGTTCTTGATATGCTACCTCAGACTCGGAACACTGTAGTGATAGAAAGGCTTGGTATTAGTGTCGAACAGGGAGGAAGTGTATACCGTGGTAAAAGTTCATCTGAAGGAAATAGGAAACATCTCGGTGAAGAGCAAGTGTTACTTATGTCAAAAAAGGTTATCGCCCGCATGTTGAATCGAGTGGGTTTTGATAGTGCAACAGAAGTTCCAGTGGAAGTCTTCTCCCAATTGCTCAGTTGTCATATTTGTAAGCTTGGAAGAATCTTGAAAATTCTCTCAGATAGTTACAGAAAGCAGTGTTCAGCGTTTGAACTACTCAAGATGTTTCTTCAAACAGTGGGGCACAGGTGAGTTTGAAATTTTTGTTCGATCAATTTCTTTTGGGAATTTTGTTCTGTCATCAATGCTAAGTTCATGTTCCGTATCTTACTATTCTATTATCAAGGCAATTTCTGGAAATACTCTAGGAAATAAAAAATCAGTAGGTGATATCTTGAGTTTTTCTTTGCTGCTTGCAACTTTGTTGAGTGTCAAAAGTTGGTTACCAGTTTTTATTGACTGTAGTCAAATTGATGCTGATTTCTGAAATTGGTTTTGGTTGTTGACAGCATATGATCTAAGTCTGTAATTTATGGGTGTGAAATGTGAATCTAGCATGACTTAAGACACTATGCACCTTAAGATGATCGTTGGCTACAAAACAATTTAATAGCTTTAAAAATACCAACAATGCTTGTGGTTGATGAGCCATGAAACTCTTAATAAGGAGATTCATTGACCTCCTTTTGGCGAATTGTTGTATGGAGTCGAACTTTATGACTTGAAGCAACTTATTGTTCTGCCATCTAACTTGATCCATGATGCTCCAGATGGATTAGTATATCGAAGATTCCCTTGTGACAATCAGCTATAACAGCCCAAATTATATCATAATTTAGAATGCCAGCGTCGGTTTCATTTCGATGTGAAATTATATGATCAATATGCAAATTCTAGCAGAAAGGAAGTGTATCCAATGTAGGATGAACACAAACCGTTTACTTTGACGAAGAGTGGGTCTTTGAAAAGAAGATTATACTTTTATTGTATGGTTGCACTAGATATTATTCTTGTTTTTCATTTCTGGATATACGTTCGCCTTTGTCATGTAATCTTAATTGCATTGGTTAAGAAGGGTTAACTGTGCTATTTTTTTTTATTATTGTTGTTTAACAACATTTAATTTGCTTCCTGTTACTCATACTGAAGGGATATTTATTGGAATAAGTTCACTTATCTCCTCCTGTATTCTTTTTGTTTTGATGTTAGTCTTCTGTTATGTCCATTATCTAAGAAGCTGCTCTTCTTGTTCCTAGTAATGTTATGAATTTGATGGAACTTGTCAAGGACGGCACCAGGACAGTTGTTCAACCAACTCAGCAGCTGCCGTCCCTTCATGGAATTCAGTCACAGTTTCAGACTCAACACCAGAATGCCCTCCGGCTACCCCAGCAGGTATGAAATCTTTTACTGTATGCTGAGTCCTATTCTTTTCTAGCGGATCACAAGAATTCACTTTCTTTTCATGGATCATGGTTCGGGAAATTGTTGGGGGTCTAAAACTGGTTATGAGCTGCCAGTTGCATGTTGGACCTCTTTCTGGCATGCATCTTTATCATGTCAATCTTCTAGCGTATGACGGATAGAACACTTATCTTCTAGTCAATAAGCTTCCTTCTCAATGCTAAAGAATATCATAGCTGATTAACTGCTCGCACATCACTTTTTTCTTTCAATGGTGATGCTTATTGTGATAGAGGGAGTGTTATACCAGAAGGGTTTTGGACTTCTGCCTTGATTAGGGTTTGGGGATTTGCTATGCATAGTGATATTTGGCCATTAAATCTTATTTCTAGACAATTAGCATGTGTTTAACAGTTTGAACGAAAGCATTAAGATATCTATGATTTCAGCAATTTAATGTACTGTGATCAGTAACCAATCTTCTGACCACGATAGCATCTAATGTTGACCTGTGCTTATAATCGCTTTGTGGTAATTCTTCTGTGGTTCCATGGTGAAGATACAGCTTGCAAGGCAAATGCATCCCCAAATGCAGCAGATGATGGCTCATTCCCAGAATTTGGCATTTCAGCAGCAGCAGTTGGAGAGAATGCGTAGGCGGCAGCCACCCACGCCTACGCCTCGCCCGGTTATGGATATGGATAAAGACAGACCATTGGTACAAGTAAAAGTTGAAAATCCGCCAGAACTGCCCATGGATAACAACGCCTTCAATTCTATCAGGCAGATGCAATTCCGACAGCAACAAATAGCTGCCATGACAAATCTCCATGCTCAATCTGGCAATCAGCTTAGGCAGGTAGCATCAATGCAAGTTCCGCAAGTGCAGTCACCGTAAGTAAATTTTACAAGGTAGCTTCCATCCTCACTAGAAGTACTCCTCTGAAAGAATCTCTTTATGCATTCAGGAACATGGGAATTGTTAGGGCTCCACCTGTGAAGGTTGAAGGTTTCTCCGAGTTGATGGGTGGGGATTCTAACTCTACGTTCAAGCATGATTCAGAGGAAAATAGGCTAACATCACCAAAGTGAATAGGCTCAAGAATTTTGTTGTTAGTACAAGGTCTACACTTATGGCGGAAGCTACTCTTGACACCGGTAGTTTCTCCATCTTCCTTTCAACCTTCACTAAGTTCAACGAATTGCTTAAACTTTATATATGTTGTAACTAACTTACGTCCAAGGAGTTCCGTACAGTTTGGACTGAAATCTCTAATTCCATAGCTGTACAGCTGATATAAATTAGTTTTAGTTAAAATTATGAGTTAATTAGACTGACTTTCGTGTGATTTGACCGCTTTTATAATATTATAGAGAGGTCAATTATCATTTTTAAAATAACATATTTAAATAAAATAATCAAATTATAAGGAATTTAATGTAATTTAAAGTGTCTAATCAAGAAACTAATTTCTTCATCTTTCAAGTTCAACCACTTGTAATTTGAAGCATCTCCTTTTTGTTGTCAAGAACAAGTTTGTGGGCTCCAAACCTTCATCAACCTGATTAAACCTTTACACTGACTTAAAATCTTTATGAAAGATAGAAGATAATTTTTTAAATCTAATTTTACTTGATATATTAAGACAAAAGATCAATTATAATTTTTTTAATCTAATTTTACTTGATAAATTAAGCCAAAAGATCAATTTTGATATTAGATTCATCGGAAAGTCATTATTTCACCAATCTCTGCTGCAAGTACAGGTCTGCCGGGACCAGTAATTCATCAATTCATTCAGATCTCTTATAATACTTACGGTAAATTTCATCCACACAAAATATTTGATGATGGGTTCATTCAGAGGCCAGCTGGAAAATTTCCACTTGCTTGCTTTCATAGTAATCATGAAACGATTCAGGGTATGGTACGAGTCCTATTTTTCTATATTAAGAGCTTGAAGTTCCCTTCGAGTTCCAGCGAAAGGTTCCTTCTGGTTAGTCTCTTCGAAACATTTTCAGGTTCAGTCCTCCATGGCTAAAGATGATAGTAAGCTTCACATAGCTATGTTTCCATGGCTAGCCTTGGGTCATATGAACCCATTCTTAGAGCTTGCCAAGCTCATTGCTCAAAAGGGTCACATGGTTTCTTTCATATCAACCCCAAGAAACATTGATCGCCTCCCAAAACTCCCTCCTGATCTATGTTCTCTCATTTCTTTTGTCAAACTTCCACTACCCTGCCTCGAAAACCTCCCACAAGAAGCAGAGGCCACCACGGATTTGCCCCTGGAACACATTGGGTACCTTAAAAAGGCTTATGATCTTCTACAAGAAACCTTGTCCTCGTTCCTTCAATCCTGTGTCCCAGATTGTGTTCTTTATGATTTCGCTGCTTACTGGGTACCATGTATAGCCCGTAAACTCAACATCCCTAGTGTTTATTTCAGCATATTCACCGCTTCTGCCAACTGCTATGTCAGTCCGGCCTCAGGCGATGAAGATTATCGACGTGAAGTTGAAGACTACACTGTGACTCCCAAATGGGTTCCATTTCCTTCCACAGTTGCATACCGTTTTTTCGAGGTTTCAAAGATCTTCTCAGCAATCACTGGTAATGAATCCGACATTTCTGATTTTTACCGGTTTCGTGAAGCCATGAGACGTTGTGACCTAATAGCAGTAAGAAGCTGCCTGGAGATTGAACCACAATGGCTTGAACTCTTGGAACAACTTCACCAAAAGCCAGTTTTTCCCGTCAGTGTACTCCCACCATCAACGTCCGACACTGACGACAGTTCTGCTTCTTGGCCATCGATAAAAGATTGGCTCGATAAAAGAGATAAGGGTTCTGTAGTTTACATAGCCTTTGGTAGCGAAGCGAAACCCAGTCAACAAGAACTTGACGCAATAGCTATGGGGCTGGAACTATCAGAAATGGCATTCTTTTGGGTGCTAAGAAAGCGCCGAGGCTTAGTAGATGCAGAGTTGGTTGAACTGCCTCAAGGGTTTGAGGAACGAACCAAAGGACGTGGTGTGGTTTGCACCAACTGGGCACCTCAGCTGAAGATCCTGGCTCATGATTCCATCGGAGGGTTCTTGACTCACGGTGGTTGGAGCTCGGTGGTGGAGGCGCTCCAGTTCTCTAAACCTCTGATAATACTAACATGTTTTGCAGATCAGGGAATAAACGCCAAGCTGTTTCAGGAGAAAATGATAGGGTATGTGATACCGAGAAATGAAGAAGACGGGTCGTTTACGAGTAACTCGGTAGCTGAATCGCTCAGAATGGTGGTTGTGGAGGAAGCAGGAAAGGTTTATAGAGACAAAGCTATGGAGATGAGAGGGTTGCTTGAAGACAAAAGAAGACAGGACTGGTACATAGACAAGTTACTGTGTTACCTTAAGCTTCTTAAGAACGGGAATTAAGGAGAAAGTCTAAATAATGGGAAAGTTTGGAATTAGGTTTGCGATTTGCAACTTTGGATTTCTAATAATAAACTTGAGATTTTCTTGATTGGCTATTAATAATTTGACAACCTTGTAGAGAAAATATTCATATTTGCGTGTAGAATGACAAATTGGTTAGCTTGAACCCTTTCTAAAATGGTTGTATTTATGTTAAAATATATATAATAGTTGATTTTATTTAATTTTATAATCTTAACTATATTCTAAATTATTCTTATAATTATGTTATAATATTCCATTTCTTTACATATTATCTCATTGTTACTTCTATAAAGAACTCTCATCCTTTATCAGCCCCGGCTTGGGTCGAGAGGCCAGGGGTGAGCTGGGCCTCTATCCAGGGCCTACTTTTATTAAAAAAAACCACTTGTGGAATGTAATTTATTAAAAATAAAATTTTCTATTTTATTTTTAATTAAAATCAAGGGTCCATATCTTCTCTTTCACTTCGGGTCTACAAAATCTCAGAACTGACCAGTGTAGACTTTCGTCTATTTTAAATAACTTTATTTTGATTTATATATATTTAACAAATAAATGATTAATTGATAATTTTGAGTTTGGCACGTTTGCAGCACTCGACTATGATTACCCTCACGTTCTTCTCCTCAAATCTTTTATTCTATTTATTTGCTCCCGGGCATAGCTCAACTGGCAAAGGCTTAAGTGATGTAGTGCATTGACGATTTGCAAGGTGGAGGTTCGAATCTTAGGAGCAACTTTTAAAATTTTGGCTCCTTGTATAGTGAGATCAGTGGATAAGCCCAAGTCTCTGATTAGTTGAGGCACATTCCGCAATTTACCTCCTCTATCAATTGTAAGGACACAAGAGATGGAGGCTCCTAATGTTAAAGTTCAACATTTTTTATTCTATTTATTCTATTTTAATTCTATTATAATAAATCTTATCCATATATTTATAAAAAAATTACGTAAATATATAAATAAATTTAATAAAATAGAATAAAATTACTATAAATAATACAGAAGATATTATCTCGTATTATTACGCTGGTAATAAGCGGGGAAGATACTCTATTCCACCTCTGTTACATGCATTATCATCCACGCATTATAGGATGTCCCGTCAGTCAGGTGGTCCATTTTCGGAAAGAAATTGAATGTTTCAAACATCTCATGCTTATGATTAGGTATGAGTCATGGGGTTTGGTCAACTGAAATCGTCATGTTATTTTTATCTATTTTTGGTAATAAATTATTTCTTTATTTAATTAAAGAAAATATACAAAATATATAATTAAAGAGTTTATTTATTTGTTGAGTTTGGAAAATAAGTAAATTCATCCCTTTCCCTATTTTTATCTATTCTAAGTAAGTTGGGAATAAAAATGAGGATATGTTAGGTAAAAATATCCTTAAAGACTCCACAAAATTACTTAACCATAATAATAATAATATTAATAGGGACTAACTGGTATTTTAATCTTTTTATTAATTATTCCTTTATCATTCAAAATTTATATATTCAAACTAAACATTCATATCATATCATTATTAAAAATTCTTATGAATAAATCAAACTAAATAATACATATTCTATTATATTCTTAAAGAATCATCATTCTATTCTTTATTTGTTCTTGCAGGTGAGCCAAATACCTTGTTGAAACCAAAATGTTCATTATTCTCATAAAATTAATTAAAAGTTGATATATTGTAAAGATTAAAAAAAAGATTATCCATATCTCTTGAATAAATTAAAATTTAATTAAAGAATAAGATTAGTAAATAAAAATTAATTAGTTTAATTTATTTTTTAAAAATTAATTGATTGATAAAAACTTATTGGTTAATTAAAATAATTCATTTTAAATAAAAATTATCATTATAAAATAAATTAAAAATTAATTGATTTAAAAATTTTATAAGTTAATCTGTCAAATTAATTTAATTTTTTATAATACTACTTAGCTATATAATTAGAGTAGATCTTGGTTATTTTAAAAACCGAATTTATTTGATCGATTTAACAGTACAAATTTTGAGATGGTGAATTTTTTGTTTTTTAGTTTTTCGGTTTGATTTAGTTTAATAATTTTTGTACAAATTTTGAGATGGTGAATTTTTTGTTTTTTAGTTTTTCGTTTTGATTTAGTTTAATAATTTTTGTTGTTAAAAATCGATCAGTTTATTAATCAATCAATTAGTTTTCGCAAACAAATTTTTATAAACTAAAATAAAATGATTAATTTTTATTTAACATTCTTTTTAATTAAAATTTTAATTTTTATAGGTAAAAATACTCTTTTTATTATTTTTAAATTTTATTTAAATTTTAATTAATTTTATGATAGTATAATATTTATTAAAAATTTTAAATTTTTAAATATTCTTATTAATTTAATTTTAATCTAATTTTAAAAATATCAGATCGTATCTTGACGTGGATCTTTTCACGTGAGCAACTTCACAGGATCAAACTCAGGGACCGCTGAGGTTAGGGTTCCTGACGTGAATCATGGCAGGCAGGGACGCAGTGTTGTAGGGCCGTATGGGTGTGTGAGTCTTTATCGAATGCTGGAAATAATATCCTCGTGTCCACACATGGGCGTCTCAACAGTACCTGCAAGTTAATGGCATGGAGCCAAGATATCCGTGGTGTAGAATGAAACGGATCACTCATGTGAAACGGGACGAAATCTTCCATAATCAGTAGTTTATACTAATTCTATTTTAAGCGATTTTATTTATATATTTATTTAAATTTTATATATTTATATGAATAAAATCGTGTAAATTAGAGTTTATATAAGTTAGTGGGTATAGATAATTTTGTTTTTTATCAAACATGCACCTAAGGTAGTGTTATTGTCTTATGCAAATTCGATTTCAGGATTTTTATAAGTTTGATTCAATTCAAAATTTTATTTTATTTTATTTTTATTTTATATATTAAATTTTAAATCAAAATCAAGCAAATTTAAAAATAACATCATATCACTTAAAAAATTCAATTAGACCCTCTAACTCAAATTTAAAATTTTCAAAAAAATTAAAATTAGATCTAAAATTCAGCCAATTTGACTACATTCAATTGATTTTAAGTTTTTTTTGAAAAATAAATATTGAATTAACTATAAACAAAAAACCAATACAATATTACAATGAGTAAGACAAAAAATGTACATACATGTAAAATAGATTAAGAAAATTAGCTATTATGACAACATGATAAACCACCTTAATATTCCAACTACTTTTCATGTCAAAGAGAGAGAGTATATTTTAGATTTTTGACAATTAAGGTTGATCTAATTCCATTAATAATCCTTATCAACTTTGTGGTATTTCCCTTCTTCGAAGCTTGTAAGCCTACGAGAGTTTTGCTCCTTCCAAATATAGTAAATGACAATGGTAAATGCAACTTTGAATAGAATGACGTTAAGCCTTTGTTTGGTTGAATGTTAATTAATGGAATATAATGGAATGTAACGGAATATAATGGAATGGAACGGTTTATAATAGAATGTAATACAGTGAAATGTTGCTTGGGAGAGACGGAAGGGTTCATAATGTAATGTAGTGAAATGTTATTTAGAAGATGAATGGAATGTAATGCAATGTATAATTAATGACTATTATACTTCTTATATTAAAACGATTATTGCAGGAGGTTTATTATTTTATTATTAATTATATACAATTTATTATTAA
>JAOQMS010000178.1:31742126-31757031 GCA_027563885.1 Erythroxylum longipes | reverse complement strand
ATTGTCTCCGTCTCAAGAACAGAAATGTGTTTGGTTGCAGGGGACAGAACATAAAAACAGTGCCTATGACGAAAATGGAGGAGAAATTGGCGTGTGATTGGAGTGACTTTTCACTCCAAATTGCCGATTCTCCTCCATTTTGGAGGAGGGTTGGAGTTGGCCTAAGTGAGAGTGTGAGATCTAATATGAGATGAGAGAAAGGAGTGAAGAACAGAGAAGAGAAGAATGCGTGCGTAGCAGGGTTAATTTTTTTTTTTTTTTTTGGCAAATATACCGCTACATTTTTAAAAATTTCAGGCTCGAGCCGATATATGGTCGTTATTATGAATACCGTAAATATTAGCTGGTACCGTTTGAAATATACCGGTACACACTAGTATTTATGTCTGGTACACACTAGCTCCTACTTCGTACTGGCCTGTACGAAACAAACAAGGTTGGCCTTGGACAAGGGTAGGGCGAGCATCCACTCAGGCCCATCTTTATAAATGATAAAATAGGCCTTATTTTTATCCTCATAAAAAATAAAATAAAATAAAATAAGGCATACTCTTAACCTCACAAAGAACAATAAAAAAGTATATATTTTATTTATTTTTACTCTTTATAATAGCCCAAAAATAAGCAAAGATAAGATTTTTTTTTTCACTTTACCGGGGCGTATAAAATATTAAGAAAGGTCCCGGAAACAAAACATCCTTCTTCTCTTTTGAAATAACGCTTGTTTCATCTCTTCGTAACAATATAATAGTATTATAATATGTTTTGAGCATAACAACTTACCACCGAACGGTGTTGTGGTAACAAAATGTAAATCTTAATAATCACACAATTGTTGGGTGACGTGGTGATGGTAAGAAATGTCATCGCTATTTTTCACCTAATTAATGATAAGGATTAATTATTTAAAACATCAACATCTTAAGTAATTCTTAATGTTTTATATAACATAACACATCTTTAATAATATTATAAAAATAATATATTTATTAATCAATAATAATTATTTAATATTTTGAGAATTAGGAACAAAAATAAAATTTTATACTAAAATTTTAGAGTACTTTAGTTTATTATAAATTAGTACAGTTATAAAATAAATTTAATTAAGCTATTTTAGATAATTTAAAGCACTTTTAATTGAAAGTGTTGTTTGATATTTCAAAGTTTTATATATATATATATAAAATAATAATAATAATAATAATAATAATAATAATAATAATAATAAGAATAAGAATAATAAGAATAATATTGAATTAAAAATTTACCCATTTAGAACACATCCATTGTCTACTTAATTTATTTCTTCCTCTAGTTTTTTGGTAACGCTAAAAAAATGGAGAACCACCAATCCAAGATAATATACTTCATTTACAACTTTTATCATCATCCTCTTCTCAAGTTAAATCTCAAATTTATATTTTTCTGTTTTTACCGCAAACAAAATAATATTGTGGTTCATTTTAGTTAAAGCAGACCGCAAGAAAACAATCTGAATCGCGTAGTGATCTGATAATGACTGGATCTGGAACACCATATTTTGCGGAAAAATGAGTTACGGTAGCGGTCAGCTGTTTTATTTTATCTACATGTCTAATTCTGATTACCAATTAATGCATTCACGTTTTGCAGGCTCATAAATTATAATGGCTCGAGATAGATAAAACAAAATACCTCTTACGTGTTTTTGTTTTCCAAAAAAAGGGGAGAATGCAATGCATGAAAGCCAAACAATATAATCACAAATCTATAACTACAATTTATACCCGAAAAACAAAAAATCAGCTTTTAAGAGAAAGAATATGGACTTACAATCTTATAATAAGGAAAGCAAGTTGAGAAACTTTCCTTCCTCACCTCTTTCCTAAGGAGGAGTTTGATAAGCATATTTTGGTACTTTGACCATTTTGCTCAAAACATTCTACATGGAAAGCTTGTTATTGACAACAAAATTAAGAACGTAACACAATTAATGCAAATAAATCTATGATTCCTTGAGTGGCAATATATATTCTGAACATATACAGCCTTCCTTCAAAACAGTGAACAATGGAAGTACTGAAAACAATCCTCATGTTTTTCTTAATCTCATCGGCAATTGTTGTAGTTGTCGGCCACCATGAAACCGCTGGAGGGATAAAGAGGCTAGTTCCTAGTGGACCAAATCCAGCTCAATCTCCTGACATTCCCCCCGTGGCTTACAGATCAGCAGTCTCTAAAGTTCGAATCCCTGAAACGCCTGAGGCCATCCGAAAATTGCCAACAGCTTCTGAAATTCGAATCCCTGAAACTCCTGAGGCCAGCAAAATTGGAACTACTTCTGTAGTTCGAATTCCTGAATCGCCTGAGGCTATCCGAAAAATTGGAACAACTTCCGAAATTCGAATCCCTGAAACTCCCGAGGTCAGCAAGATTGGAACAACTTCCGAAGTTCGAATTCCTGAAACACCCGAGGCGAAGGCCTGACCAAGATCAGCCAAATTGGAGGAAAGTGACACATTCATCTCTCAATGTTGGGCTAAAAGCATGCCTTGTTTCTCTCTAGGATAAAAGCATTCTCATGGTACTCATAAGAAATTATAAACTTCTGAAATATTTTTCAAGTTCCTTTCAATCCATCCCACATATTACGAATGGACAAAACTGAATAAAAAACTTATCAAACCGTTTAGATTCATATGTTTGGAATGTTAAAAAAGAGATATTTGAATTTAACCACATAATTGAATTTCATTTTTTTATAAATTCAATTCACATCTCAAATGGTGCAATTTTGTGTGTGAATTGAATAGTCAATTTTTTTCAAAACATTAAAAATTATTTTTTCAAATATACACATCATAAATATACAAATTATTACAAAACACACACACATTAATTACATACTATTTTTAGTTAAGGATAAAAAAAAGTCATAAAAAGTAGTTGAATTCATTTTTATTGTGTTTCAAACAATGTAATTGAATTCAATTATAATATTTATAGATTTTATTCCAAACAGTATAAATCGAATTTAATTCAATCTCACAAATGTAATTGAATCCAATTCATCAATAAATCCAATTTGAAAGTTTTCAAACGACCTGTATATCTTCCGTTACTTTTGGAAGACCGCTTATGTAGAAATAAAATAAGACTTAGGATGCGAAACTTGCTCAAAGCTAGCTAACCTTTCTTCAGGTTTTACTTTCATTTTTTTCTACTGTAATTTTTAATTTTGTTTCTATTTTTAGTTTTCATTTTTCTTTCAAATAAAATCAAATCCTTTTTTGGTTGTTAATATGACTATATTTTATTATTATTGATGATAATTAAATATTTGATAAAACTTTAAACAAATTATTTTTAATTAATTAAATTTATTTGATCTCTTACATAATATTTATCAATAAATTATCAATAAAATTATTTTATTATATTAAAATAAATGATTCATAAATTAAATTTTATATTAAATAAATTTTAATTATTAAATAAAAATTTCATTTGAAATTTTATATATTTTAAAGATATTTTAAGTTTAATTATATTTATGAATAATTATTAAATTAATTTTATTTGATTAAACTGCAGAAATTAAATATAATTAAATTATTCATAATTTTAATTAATTAATTAAATTATTAAATTAAATCATTCATAAATTATTAATAATTAATATATTAAATAATATACATATTAGTCGATAGTAAGTCAGATTATGAAAAGGATAAATAGAAAATAAAAAATAAAAATAAATCATTTTTTGTGATTTTCAAAAATTTTGAAGGCTGAAAGAAGTTAAAAAAAACAGAAATTAAAAATTAAAATAAACATATTTTTTTACTAAATTTAAAAATAAAAATAAAAAGTAGAAATAGAAATGTAAATGTAAATGTAAATGGAAACAAACTGCCTTAACTACCTGTTTTAAATGTTACATATTTTTAACAGTATGAATTCTTTAGTAATTACTTTATCAAAAATTAAATTTTATTTAAAATTTAATACCCCCCCCCATAGACGAATGTCGTACTCTGAAATTTCATTGCACATTCTGTGACAAACGAGGCCACACAGAGGACAGGTGCCGCATCAAAAATAAAACATGGAATTCCAACGGACGCAATGCACAACGCAACACCAAGGGTAATGGGCGAGGCTCATATTCAACTGCCAATATGGCAGATTCCTACCAGCAAACACATGATGGCAATGAATCCGATGGGAGCCTCGTGCAAGGATTTTCTACTGAACAGATCCAATAGTTGGCAAAGGCCATTTCCATGATCAATAACAAATTTGGTAAAGGTGAAGCATTTGCAAACGCAGCAGGTCTGTTAACTCTTAATACCTTAATTAATTCTGCTTTCACAAAACCTTGAATCCTGGATAGTGGAGCAACCGACCATGTATCATCTGATTCACATCTATTTACACACACATCACCATCCTCAATTTCATTAATAAATTTACCCACAGGATCAACTGCACCTATCACTTCCACGGGCACAATCAATTTTAATAATATCGCACTAAAAAATGTGCTCTATGTTCCATCTTTCAATTTAAATCTCATGTCAGTTAGCAAATTGACTAACACATTAAATTGCTGTGTTGTTTTTTTTTCCCAAATGGTTATATTTTGCAGGACTTGGCTACGGAGAGGACGATTGGCTCGGGTGAACAACACGGCGGTCTATACTACGTATCTCCATTAAAATACTCACCAAAATCATTCCAAGCATCTCACAGTCCTGATTTATGGCACATGCCCCTCGAACATCCTTCTCCAACGCGTCTTAAGCTTGCCTCATCATTGCTACCTTTCAATAAAAATTCTATTTCTGATCATAATAATTGTAGTATTTGTCCTAGAGCAAAACAAACAAGACTGCCTTTCCCATTAAGAACAATAAAATCTCATTCTCCTTTTGACTTGTTACACTATGATATTTGGCGCACAAGGTTCTAACACATTCGGGGGCACGTTTCTTTCTCACCATAGTAGACGACTTTACTAGGTGCACATGGTTATTCCTCATGAATCAGAAATCTGAAACACAGTACCTATTAGAGTCATTCATCACATTTGCACAAACCCAGTTTCATGCCTTAGTCAAAACTGTGCGAGTCGACAATGGCTCAGAATTTCTCTCCATGCAAAACTTCTTCCATAAGAATGGCATCGAATGTCAACGCACTTGTGTCTACACCCCGCAACAAAACGGGGTAGTAGAACGTAAACACAGACACATTCTTAACACTGCACGAGCATTGCTATTTCAATCACATTTTCCGTTAGAATTCTAGGGTGACTGTGTTTTAACCGCAGCATACATAATTAATCCCTTACCTTCACCTCTACTGAAAAATAAATCCCCTTTTGAACTCCTATACAACCAACCTCCGTCCCTCTCTCATTTAAAGATATTTGGCTGCTTATGTTATGCAACTGTTGTTTCACCTAAACAAAAATTTGATTCACAAGCTCGGCAGTGTGTCTTCATCGGATACCCAACTAATCAAAAAGGGTTTAAGTTGTTTGATATGGAAAGTGGCACATTCCTTATCAGTCGGGACGTTACGTTCCATGAAAATATTTTCCCTTTCCTTAATCAATCTACAACAACATCTCCACCTTACTCACAAACGGTCTTACCAAATCTGGCTCTTAACATACCAGATCCTGCTCCATCAATCACGCCTACCATACCAGAAAATTCAGAAATTATAAATTCCCTTCCTTCATCCACGCCAGAAACCTCAGTCTCAAACATAGCTGTAACACTAGCATCTCCTCAACCTCCAGCAGCGACCACACCTTCTGTCCGCCGCTCTGATCGTACCAGACAAGCCCCTACTTGGCATCAAGACTACGTGATGGGATCCCAGGCCAATCTTTCCGCCTCTAGTCATCACCCGTCGAACACCACCAGGTATCCCCTTCAACATTTTCTCTCTTATTCTCGTTTCACCCCTGCACATTGTATATTTCTGGCTAACATCACAGGCACTAAAGAACCCACCACATATGCTCAAGCTATCCTTGATCCCAAATGGAAACAGGCCATGGACGAGGAGCTAACGGCCCTACAACTCAACAAAACGTGGACGATAACACCACTACCAGCAGGTCACAAACCCATCAGTTGCAAATGGGTCTATAAAATCAAATACCGGTCCGATGGCAACATTGAACGATATAAAGTGCGCCTCGTCGCAAAAGGGTACACCGAACTTGAAGGGATCGATTATCGCGAGACCTTCTCGCCTACAGCAAAACTTACAACTCTCAGATGTCTCCTCACTATAGCAGCCGCTAGAAACTGGTTTATTCATCAACTGGACGTGTAAAATACCTTCTTACACGGCAGTTTACACGAGGTCATCTACATGGACTTACCACCCAGACATCGTTGACAGGGGGAGAACGTTGTATATCGACTCAACAAGTCATTATATGGCCTCAAACAAGCCTCCCGGAACTGGTTCTCCACATTTTCTGACGTGATTCGAACAGCAGGGTATCAACAGTCCACAGTAGACTATTCTTTATTCATAAAGCATCAAGGGTCCTCATTCACTGCTATCCTAATCTATGTAGATGACATCCTTCTGACCGGGAATGACCTAAAAGAAATGCAGTGTCTCAAAGAATGCTTATTTCGGCGTTTTCGCATTAAAGACCTTGGAGACTTAAAATATTTCTTAGGGATTGAGTTTTCTCATTCTAAAACCGGGATTTATATGTCCCAAAGAAAATATGCACTTGATATTTTGCAGGATACAGGGCTCACAGGTGCTCGTCCAGATAAATTTCCAATGGAGCAGCACTTAAAGTTAACTCCGGATGATGGAGAATTGTTGAAAGATCCATCCAAGTACAGACGACTCGTGGGAAGATTGATATACCTCACAGTCACAAGACCTGACATAGTCTTTTCAGTTCGAACATTGAGTCAGTTCATGCAAACTCCACGCCGGCCACACTGGGACGCTGCGATTTGTATCTTGAAGTATGTTAAAGGATCGCCGGGTCAAGGATTGTTATTGCCATCCAGAAATAATCTCACATTGAAAGCATACTGTGATTCTGATTGGGGAGGATGTCAGACCACTCGGAGATTGGTTTCAGGTTATTGTAACTTCCTTGGTTCTTCTCTTATCTCGTGGAAGTCAAAAAAGCAGACTAACGTATCAAGATCTTCGACAGAGACAGAATATCGTGCAATGGCCAATGCATGTTTGGAGCTAGTATGGCTACGTTATATATTGCGAGATTTGAAAGTCTCGTGTGATGTTCCTACACCACTATTCTGTGACAATCAGGCGGCACTATACATTGCTGCGAACCCCGTATTTCATGAGTGCACAAAACACATCAAAATAGATTGCCATATTGTGCGAGAAAAGTTGCAGGCTGGAATAATCAGTCCTTCGTACGTACCAACACGTTGCTAGCTCGCGGACATTTTTACGAAGGCGTTGGGGAAGGATCAGTTCTTAACACTGCGACACAAGTTGGGAGCTCACGACATTCACTCACCAACTTGAGGGGGAGTATTAAGGAATGTGTATATCTATCTTTAATGTACATAATTAGCCAGATATGGATTGAATCTCACTTTAGGTGGATCACCATATTTATGCCTTGTATCATGGAGAAAATTACGCCAGAAACTTGTATATATTTTGCGCATGTATACTGTGAAAAAAAGGGAGTGTATCAGATTTACTCAATTCATCTTCTCCATAATTCTTTCTTTGTTCGTAGTTTCTTTTTATAGCTGTGTATATGCCGGTGTGACAAAAGCAGCTAGCACTGCTACAATGCGCAAAACCAAAGCTTGAACAGTGGCCATATAGTCTATAGATCGCTATAAAGTGGGGCGAAGATATGGTGACAACTCCAGTTCGCATTTATTGTTAGACATTTTTGCCCCTAAGGGTAATTTTGTCAATTTCCCATTCAGTGGTTAATTGTAATTTGGTTTTTAAATAACTTACCGTTTAAGCTATGTAATTTGATCCAGATACAAATAATAAAGTACCCAATAAATGATCTAAATTAATGGGTCGGAGTCCGGGAAAAAAATGGATTCCTTTCAGTGTGAACATAGACTGTATCAGCCTTGTGATGGAGAAGCTCGATATAGAAGCTTATATATATAAAGGGGGGTCTCCTGTAGTTACTTAAGTAATTCACAAGCATTCAGAGCTCTGACCCATTAAGAGCGCTTATGTATTAAGAAAACTACAAAAAGGCCTATACCTCGAGCCGGTGAACATTTTCTATAAAAGTTCCGATGAGATTTAAGCTCGTTTGGCAGCTAAAAAAAGCTTTTAAAGATTGGATAGAACCAAATCAGGTATTCCGCATTATCTTTATTTTTAATCCTTTCACATCCGATCTTGGGTGTGTAATGAAGTCCGCTCTACGCGTTACACGTGGTATCAAAGCGGTTACGTGGCTGGATTGGCCAAAATGAAGATTTTTGGTTTTCCATCTCTCTTCTATCTCTCTCCTCGTTTTTGCTTCATTTCTGGTTTTTTGGCCCAAAAGAATTGCATGGAAGTGGTTTGAATGTGATTTGCCATGAAAAACGGGTCAAAACGGACCAAACGAAGCGAAAAACGGACATCTGGATCACCGAAAATCACCCCCTCACAGCAGGGGCGACGGAGCCTGTCGGGTGCGTGCACAGCACGCGCCCGACCCCGCTACAGTAGCGGGAGTGAAGCGGTGCAGAAGGCGCGTGCATCGCACGGGCCAATCACGCACCGCCGAGTGGCTCACGTGTAGCGTCGCCCATCGCGCGACGCGTGTCGCGCGTGCGCCGCATACGCAGGCTGCTGCCCGCGGGTCTGTGCTCGTAGGGACGTGGCAGTGACGTGGTAGGCCGCGGCTGACGTTAGCCATACGGTTATGAACAATGACCTAAAAAAACACACAAAAATTTCAAATTTCCCGTGAGGATGCCTCGGGGTGTTTTGGGTCAGTTTCCGGGTCCGGAAATTTTATTTTTTCCTTTTTTCTGGATTTATTACATCAGTAATAAATGAAAGTTTAACTCCAAAAAAGGAATTAAGGTATTCCAAATCCGATTTCAAGTACATTTTCATGCTTCGGACATCACATGAGAGAGATACTTCAAATTGTTGTGTCTCGAGTCTCATATTCAAGGTTCGAGATTCATTAGGGAGATACATTCTAAAGCCATTTTTGAGTGAATTTTTGTGCAACAAATTTGCCATAAGGGAGATATATGAGGTTCTTGTGTCTCGGGTGGTTAGTTCGGTATCAAGTGAGGCACGATAGTCACTCTACTGAGATTTTTCTGTTAAGAAAGTCTCAAATGAAGTTTTTGGAGAATGTCTTCAGCACGGGTGTGTGACAATGAGACTTTGCATTTATTGAAGTAGCATTGTCACATACCATATGCCCATAAAGAATGTGAGGATAACATAAAGTTGTATCCCTTGTATTAGTAAACTTTTGGGATACTAATGAGAATGTAGTCACTAAAGTGGCCCTTCAAGTCAGTATTTTGGATTGTTCTACTTACATGTTTAGGGATGTCTCTGACTTTATGTTTGGCTATTCTACCCAAAGGTGTTGGCCTTACATAATGTTTTGAAATGTGCATAAAGGCATTAGATGGAGGAAAACTGTTGCTTAAATGATTTATTCACCCAAAGGTGGTAGTGTCATAAGAGTTGATGGTTTGTACTCTGATCGCCTTTATGTCTGGAAGTCTCATTGCATATATTATGTATTCAGCTCAAAGGTGTTTTATAATATATGTGATCGGATTTTCAGGAAAGATACTGTTTAATGGCTTTCAGTATCGCTGTTATCCTACATTGGTGCTGATTTAATCAAAGTTGTCAAGAGTCACCTTTTCGGTCAAGAAAATCAGTGTCACCATTGAAACCCTGACCGGTTTCAATACAAGAAGTAAACAGAGGATGTATTGAATGCTATGGAAGTAGCTAAGGTTGATATGACCATACAGACAAATAGGTTATCTCCACCTACATTCAGGAGCTTGAATGCTTATAAAGCATCCTATTAAGCCTAGGATTGGTCTGACATATCATGTCTGATGACTATTAAGAGATCCGAACCTAACCATCTGTTTAGTGAACTTCCGAACGCAGACATAACAAAGTCATTTCTTGAAAATGTCTCCTTGAGGCACACAGTCTCATCTAGTATTGAGACTAGTGCCTTGACTAAAGAATTGATCTTCGTAAAGTATAAGGGGAAAAAAAAGGGAGTGAGGAGTACATATCAAGAATGATTCATCTTCATAGGAGACCGAAGATGCAAGACATTTCTTTTCCTGATGTCTTTATAAGGCACCAGACTCTGGATACGCTCCCTTCAGAGTTGAGTAATCTGGTGAAGACATATTATTAGCAGGATGAGAAATGGCACTTTAATGCTTTGATTTTCCATTGCGTTGCTGAGAGGGAGAACCTTAAGTTTATTACTCCTACATTCCTTGAAGCAACTAAATGGAAGGCAAAGATGAAGCACACTAAGATTAAAGGTAGAAAGACTGAATCTTCTTCACATGCTGATGCTGGTCAATTTAGTGTTGGTGAAGGTCCAAGGGACATAAGGAAGCCAACAGTATAAGGCATAGAAGGAAAGACTATGACTATCAGATAACTTCTTGGCTTATCAATTTATGAATCTAATTGAGATAGTCATGTTAAGTACTTGATGACTATATAGTGGAGTATCTGATCAAGGTTCTTCCACGATATAAGGGGTTCATATCCAGGATAAAGCCAGATAAAGAGAAAGGAGGAACTGATGGTAGATAGCAATGAATAAATGGAAGTAATGTCTATAGGGGATGTATGTACTGAATCTTGTAGCAAGGTTCATTTAGGTTATTACACAACACATTCTATATATGATCTTTGGATCAATTTTAGACAAAGAAGGTTGACGTTTTGTATTTAATACTTCTGTTGTATAGTTGTGTTTAATGGAAAACATACTGGTGTGACTTTCTTGTCATATGGTTTGTATAGAATGTGTCTTACCCCGAATTAGACATATGCTTCTTCGTATCTTGCTGAACAAGTCATGAAATGAAGGACCCTAATGAAGGAAAAGTCATACATGGTGTGTTATAAAAGTTTAAGCCACATTTCCAGAGCTAAGGTTGAGAGATTCATTAAGGAAGGCATTCTCTCAATTCTAGATTATGATGGTCTGGGACCCTGTGTTGACTATTACAGGGGTAAGTTGACTAATAAGGAGTTATGCTTCTGACTTGTTGAGTCTGATACATAAGGATATTAGAAGACCTTATACAGTTGCATTATGCAATTCTAAAGTATTCTGACATTTGTCATGATTATTCCCATACAGTTATGTGTTCTTGCTTAAAGACTGAAGGTTGAGAAAACCAATTGGGAAAATTCGTATAGCATGTCAGGTTTGACCGTGGAGGAGAATATCATGGAAAATATGGTGTTTCAGGACTTGGAAAGTCAATACAGAACAAGACTAATCTACCTGAATATCTAGAAGTGTGAAAACCAGTCTCACACACATTAGTGTATGAGACTGCCCTACCGAGGTGGGATAATCCTTACAAAGAGAAAGTGCATACTCATTGTGCTCATTGCTATTTAGTGAGGTATCCTGTCCACTCTAAAAGCTACAGATTCTACTGTAGAGAATAAGGGAACAGAATAGTGGTATCACTAACAGTTAAGTATCTGGAATACAATGTCTATGATGATGGTGGGCCTCTTGACCCTTAGTATGATAACAGGATGGATACTACAGTTGTTATGTATCCGCTACTCATACAGTGAGATCCAGTGGATTTAGGTCTTTGTATCATGCCTGTACAGGAACAGGAACCCATACCTGTTTACACAGTGGTTCCTGGGGGTATCCTATGGGTATAAGATCTAATGCAGTTATGAAGATCCACCGGAGTGAGATGACCTGTTATCCCATCTGATGTCATAGTCTATTAGGTGAATAGGATTATAATATTAGACATATTAAGAATCCAGTTACTTTTACAGAAGCTGTTTCTGTACCCACAATGGAATTGTGGTGGGTTGCAATGACTGATGAGATACAAACCATGAAGCATAGTAAGGTTAGGGAGCCAGTTGATTTTGTAGCATAACTGCAATACTGTCAGTATAAAGTTTAAGACCTAAAGGACTTCAGGATTAAGTTTATCGATTCATGGACTAGCTCAATTGCTTGATGGTTCACTCAAAGAGAAATGTTAACTTTATTGTTACTTTTCTTGCGTACCCTCGTAGGATACATTTTGAGTGATTATGGCAGTTGCAGCTCATGATGATCAAGAGTTACATCAGATAGTTGTCAAAATCGCTTTCCTGAATAAAGACCTTTATAAAGTGGTCTATATGGTACAACCTGAAGGATTTCAGGATCCAGAAGGAACTGACATAATTTGCAAGTTATGTAAATCAATATGTGGTTTACATCAACCTCCCGAAGGTGAAACCTTATAGTTGATAAGGTTATGAACTCTTTAAGCTTCATGGAAAATAACGTTGAAAGGTGCTTGTACTAGATCAGGGGGAGCAAAAGTATCTTCCTATCACTGCATTAGGATGATATATTGCTTACGTCAAATGTCTTAACCATGTTGTATAAGGTGAAACAGCTTTTGGTCAAGAACTTTGACATAAAGACCCTTGACATAGCATCTTTTGTCCTAGGTATTTGAAGTCACCAGGACAGATCTTAACATTCATCATATCTCTCAAAAGGTGCATACATTAAGTATATGTTACAAAGGTTTAATACGGTTAACTGTAAACCTGTCGTAACATTTATCTCTCATAGTGAGAGATAATCTTTGGCATAGTGACCAAAGAATAAAGTAGACAGAGAGAGGTCACGAGGAATGTTCTGTGTTCTAGTATGGTTGATAGCCGAATGTATGCTCAGCTATGTACTAGGTAGAACATTGCATTTAATGTTTGATTGTTTGGTCGGTATCTGGTTAACCCAGATGTAGACCATTGAAATCCAGTCAAATGAATGTTAAGATCATTAAAGGAAAGCAAGGATTATATGTTGGCATATAGAAAAGTCAACAGACAAAAACTCGTAGGAAATTCAGATTCACATTCAGCTATGTGTCCGGATGATCGAAAGGTCACTTAAAGTTACAATTTAAGGTTGCAGATAGTATAATGTTGTGGAAGTGTGTCAGTCAGACACAGGTAACTTCCTCAATCATGCATGCATAGTGCATGCTACAGGCTGCTTCACAGATGGTTTAGCTCGGAAATTTGATTTATGAGTTGTCTATGGTTGATTCATAGGCTAGACCTATACAGTTGTACTGTGATAATTAAGTTTTTATGTTGTTTAACAACAACATTGAATATCATAGGGCCTTAGCATTTTGAGATCAAATTCTTGATCATGTAGTAGTTGACACGAAAAGGTGACATTAAGGTTTGAAACATTTAAAGACTGAGGAACTATAAGTCGATTCTGTAACTAAAGGACTTTACCCACTTGTGTTTGGAATACAAGTATACAGTATGAGTGTTTTGAAGTCCTTAGACACTGTTAGTTAGGGAATCGCTATATTTGCTCCATGTACGTTTGTACATTTTGATGTATTATGACAGTATGATTGTTTATTGATAAAGATAATCATTGGTTATCATCCTCAGTCATATTTGTTATCATACGTTGTCATAATACGTATAGAAGTCTTAAGATTTGTGTTGATCTTAAGCATTTTAAAGGTCATTGGGCATATATAAAGATTGATCTTGAGCCTATGTCATTAGACACATACAGTTTTGTACGGATATATCCTTAAAGTTTGACATGACATAGGGGGATATAAGTTTTTAATCCCATAAAGGTTCTCTAATGCAGTTTAGCATTTAGTTGGAGAACATAAAGGTTTTCTTTAATGCTGTTTAGCATTCAGTGAGAGAAAATATGATTTCTCTGATGCAGTTAAGCATAAAGCTGAAGAAATCGAGACCTATAGACGAAGATGATACATAGTAGATCATAAAGGTATCATCATAGTCTACCACACTCTATTTTCCCATTCATGTTAGTGAGGTATTAGGTATATGTGATTGTATTGGACCTGTGTCACACATGACACATGTGTCTGATATTTTCCGGTATCGAAAGCCTTGCAGGATAGAATATAAGACTTCCATTATCTTTGGATCAAATGTTTTTAAACTCAGTTGAATATACAGTAGCGTGGCTTAACCGAATTTTTTAAACTGTTTTAAAAAGAGTTAAAGCTGCAATTAATAATTGTCCAAGGGGAAGATTGTTAGACATTTTTGCCCCTAAGGGCAATTTTGTCAATTTCCCATTCAGTGGACAATTATTAATTGTAATTTGGTTTTTAAATAACGTACCAGTTAAGTTACGTAATTTGATCCAGATAAAGATAATAAAGTGACCCAATAAATGATCTAAATTAATAGGTCGAAGTTCGGGTAAAAAATGGATCCCTTTCAGTGTGGAGCTAGACCGTATCGACCTTGTAATGGGGAAGTCCAGTATGGAAGCTTATATATATAAAGGGTGGTCTCCTATAGTTACTTAAGTAATCCACGAGCATTCAGAGCTCTGACCCGTTAAGAGCGACCTTGTATTAACGTAGTGTTTGGTTAGTGTCTCCAAGGGTGGAGACGGATGACAGAGACACAAAAGCCCTGTCCCCTAATCTGTTTGATTGCTGTCTCCATCCAATTTTATCCCGAATTCGAAGACAGGGACATTAAATTCTTGTGACTTTCATGACTGTGGCACGGAAATGAGGGGACGGAGACAGAAACCAATGACATTGGTGAAATGTCAAAAATACCCTCCCTTAAAACCTAAAACAAAACACATCTCTCAAAC
>JAOQMS010000178.1:31723504-31733572 GCA_027563885.1 Erythroxylum longipes | reverse complement strand
TAATTGCATAATAATTATTCCATGGATTTTATCTTTATGATTAATAATTAAATAATTAATAAATACACAAAGATAAAGAATACCTTTTATTGAATAACATATTGTCATACAAATAAATTTACAATCAACATAAATTAGCTGCAAGGGCATACACCAACAATCTCTCACTTGCACTAAAGTCAATCACTGATGTATCGAATACTATAGCCATCCATATGTCTATCATGTCTCTTTTGAGATAAAGGCTTAGTGAGAGGATTTGCAAGATTCTCTTCTGTGGGAACTCGCTCTATCAGGATGTCCTTCCGTTCCACTATTTCCCGGATCAAGTGAAACTTTATGAGTACATGCTTGGATCGCTGATGAGACCTCGGTTCCTTCGCTTGTGTAATAGCACCATTGTTGTCGCAATATAATATTATCGGATCAACAATGCTAGGAACCACTCCAAGTTCATTGATGAACTTCTTGATCCAAACTGTTCCTTTGCTGCCTCGAAAACTGCAATATACTCAGCTTCAGTTGTTGAATCTGCAATGGTTGGTTGTTTGGAACTCTTCCAACTAACTGCACCACCACAAAGAGTAAAAATGTACCTTGACTGTGATCTGCTATCATCTTGATCAGATTGGAAACTAGCATCTGAATAACCCTGAACTCTCAAATCAATTCCTCCATAGAGCAGAAAAATATCTTTAGTCATTCTCAAGTACTTCAAGATGTTTTTCACAGCCGTCCAGTGACCTTCACCGGGATTAGCTTGATATCTGCTTGTTATGCTCAAAGCATAACCAACATCTAGTCTCGTACATGGCATCGCATACATAATCGATCCAATAGCTGTAGCATATGGAACACCATCCATTCTATTTCTTTCTTCTTGTGTTTTACGACACATGCTCTTGGACAAATAAATTCCATGCAATATGGGTAAGAATTCCTTCTTGGAATTCTCCGTACTAAACCTCTTTAACACTTTGTCTATGTACATGGATTGGGACACACCAAGCAATCTTTTTTGATCTATCTCTATAGATCTTTATACCTAGTATATAAGATGCTTCTCCTATATCCTTCATGGAAAAATTCTTGGACAACCATAAGCAATATGTCATCCACATAAAGCACTAAGAAAACGATTGGACTCCCACTTACCTTCTTGTAAAAACAAGGTTCATCCATATTTTTTATAAAATCAAACTCTTTGATTGCTGATATCAGTCCATAAATGGACCTTTGCAACTTGCATACTTGATCAGGAAATTCTTTGGATTCAAAACCTTCAAGTTGTGTCATATACACATCCTCTTGCAAATTTCCATTGAGAAATGCTATTTTGACATCCATTTGCCAAATTTCATAATCATGGTATGCAGCTATAACCAATAAAATCCTTATGGACTTAAGTATTGCTACTGGTGAAAAAGTTTCATCAAAATTAACTTCTTGTTTTTGTCTGTAACCTTTTGCCACCAGCCTTGCTTTGTCAGTATGTACATTTCCATCCATGTCAATTTTTCTCTTAAAAATCTATTTGTACCCAATAGGTACTATACCTTCAGGTGCATCCACCAAAGACCATACTTGGTTAGTGTACATGGATTCCATTTCGGATTTCATGGCTTCTAGCCATTTTAAAGAATCGATGTATGACATTGCTTCCTTAAAATTAGTAGGTTCGTCATTCATTAGTGAAGCATTATCATTTCCTTTTTCAACATGTAGATCTAATCTAATAGGAGGATGACGTACCATTCCAGAGCATCGTGGAGTTTGTGTTTCTTGAACCATTGGTTGTACATCTAATGTATCAACTTGTGGTTCTTGTCCCACTTGAATGTATGTTTGTGGTTCTAGAACTTCTCTAAGTTCCACATCACTCCCACTACTTTCTTCAAGAATAAATTCTCTTTCTAAGAATGTAGCATGTCTTGAGACAAATACCTTTTGCTCAAGAGGATGATAAAATTGATATCCAAAAGTTTCTTTTGGATACCCCATAAACATGCATTTATGTGATTTAGCTTCAAGCTTATCAGACATTGTACGCTTCACATAAGCATCACATCCCCAAATCTTCAAGTGTGACAACCTTGGTCTTTTACCAGTCCATATCTCATATGCAGTTTTGTCAACTGATTTAGACAGAACTCTGTTTAATAGGTAAGCAGCAGTTTTAAGAGGATATCCCCAAAATGAAACTAGAAGAACTACATGACTTATCATGGAACGTACCATATCTAATAAAGTACAGTTTCTCCTTTCAGAAACCCCATTATGTTGTGGAGTTCCAGGTGGAGTCCATTGTAAAAGAATCCTATTCTCTTTCAAGTAACCAAGAAACTCATGGTCCAAGTACTCGCCACCTTGATCAGATTTAAGTGTCTTAATACTCTTACCAATTTGTTTCTCTACTTCAAGTCTAAATTCTTTGAATATTTCAAATACTTCAGACTTGTATTTCATTAAATACACATAGTCATATCTAGAATGGTCATCTGTAAATATTATGAAATAAGAAAATTCACCTCTGGCTTGAGTAGACATAGGGCCATATACATCTGAATATATAAGCTCTAACAATTCATTAGCACCTTGTCCCTTTCCACTAAAAGGTAGTTTGGTCATCTTACCCATTAAACAAGATTCACAAGTTTCATATGATTCATAATCGAAAGAATCTAATATCCTTCTTTATGTAACTTAGTAATTCTTGTTTCATTAACATGGCCTAACCTACAATGCCATGAACAAGATGGATTTTTTGTCACTTAATTTCCTTTTCTTGCTATTTATGTTTAGAATTGGTCTTTGAAGATCTAATTCATGCAAACCATTTGTAAGCTTACCAGATCCATAAAAAACATCATCTTTATAAAAAGAACAACTATTATTCTTAATAAAGAAGACAAATCCATTCATGTCCAAACATGGAATAGAAATAATGTTTCTTGTGATAACAAGAACATAATAACAATTATTTAGTTTAAGTATAAGACCAGAAGGTAAAGCTAAACTACAAGTTCCTACAGCTAATGTAGCAACTCTTGCTCCATTACCGACTCGTAAGTCCACTTCGCCTTTTCTCAATGCTCTACTGTCTGTCAATACCTGCACATTGTTACAAATGTGAGAACCACATCTGGTATCTAATACCCAAGATTGTGAAACAGAAGTAGAAAGATTGATTTCAATCATAAACAATCCTGAAGTTGAAGCGACGTTTAACTTCTTTTTCTTCAAGCTAGCAAGATAAACTTTGTAGTTCCTTATCCAATGTCCAGCTATACCATAAAGGAAATATATGCCCTTGTCATTTTTCTTCTTGACACCGCCTGTTAGCTTTGCTACGTTAGCAGAAGCCTTTTTGTTCTTGTTCTTGTTCTTCTTCTTAAAGGTCTTACCCTTATTCTTAGAAGAAGAAGAGCCAACAACAAGAACAGAACTGGATTCCTTCTTAAGGCATTCCTCAGCGGTCTTAAGCATGTTAAGCAAATCAGCCAATGTCACTTCCTTTTTGTTCATATGGAAATCTATAATAAATTGTGAAAAACTCGGGGCAAGAGACTGAAGCACTAAATTAATGCTCAACTCGAGGCTCAATTCATACCTCAATTGACCTAATTTTTCAATGTAGCAAATCATCTGTAGAACATAGATTTCTACTAAAGATCCATGACCCATCCAACATTGAAACAGAGCTCTTGCAGTCTCAAACCTCTCCACTTGACTCTGTGCACCAAACAACTCTCGAAGGTGTAGGAACATTTCCCTTGCATTCATATTTTCATGTTGCCTTTGAAGTTCGGGAGACATGCTAGCTAACATTGCACATATAACTTTCTTATTGTCGTCAATATGACTTTGATAATATTCCCAATCCTTATTGGCAGCATCTTGCGCAGGTTCAGGTGGAAGCTGAGTGTCAAGAACGTACAATTTCTTTTCTTGCCTTAAAACAATTTTAAGGTTAAGTAACCAATCTGAAAAATTCGGTCCAGTCAATTTGTTTGCATCCATGATGCTCCTCAGGGACATGTTCATACTCATTTTTCAACAACTGCTTCGTCAAAAACAAAAATTAGTATATGCTGTAAAACCAAATAAATAAGGACTTCACAAAATTTTGGTTACTCCCACTATTTTAAACAAATTAATAGCCCTCACTATTAATACGAGAAATTATCACATAATTTCCTAGTGGGTCAGGATCCCATTTTAATTTAATTGATCTTAAGCTTGCTCAACAAACCAACTAAATTAAAATTAGGTAGATAACATTTTATCAATTACATCTTATGCGATTCCTAGATCCGTTAGGGGACAACTCTTTGCCAAAACATATCTAATATGCGATTCCTAGCCTTGCCTCTAAATTAATATGATCATGAGTTTACTCATCCAAATCAAATAAATTTAGTTAAGTAAAACCCACTGTTATAAGACTAAACATGTTCGATTTAAAGCAGTCTTGAGTTTACTCAACAAGCCTAGCCTTAAACAAAACTCTGGTTTGATCCTATAACAATGGGAGACCTTATTCATGTTCTAAACATGTACTTAATATTTAATGAGGGATTAAAAAAAAGGTCTCATTCTACATAATATAATAATTAAAATTTTAATTTAATTAATCAACTCTTAAAAAATTAAATTGAAAAATATTTAATTTAATTAATCAACTCTTGAAAAATTAAATTAAAAGTTGAATTTAATTAATCAACTCTTGAAAAATTAAATTGAAAAATATTTAATTTAATTAATCAACTCTTGAAAAATTAAATTAAAATTTGAATTTAATAAATCAACTCTTGAAAAATTGAATTGAACATATTTAATTTAATTAATCAACTCTTGAAAAAAAACTTGCAGCGCTAGCAATTGGCCCTTGGCCAGGAGACGCTGTGGGGAATTCGGCCAGGAGCCTATGGCACACGCCCCTTCTTCTCCATCATGCTTCTGCTGCGTTTTTTTTATATAATAGAACATTACTAAATACAGATAGCTCTACCTTCAGACTATCTCAAAGCACTCTACCCCATCTGTATCATTATAAACATATTTATAAAACACAGAAACCTCTAGAGAGATAAAGCTCTCTAGAGTGAGAAACCACCACTATCGAAGGTGGTGGTTCTCTAACCACTGGTGGCTACTACTGCCCCCGTTGTTCATGATCTTCGTTAGTTATGAAGCACAATAAAACATTCACTAAACATACAACATTCATTGAAGCACACTTTATCCAAGCATCTTAGTAACGAATAACATGCAATGAAGAAAACAATTAATAACAGACAAACATAATGGCCATCCTCAACGTAAAACAAGGTGGATTTAATGAATTAACAAGATTAAGAAAATGGACAGAATCCTTTGTCTGTTTTGCAACCTTTTGCAGTTAATAACCCAAAGCATACGTTATGCATTTAAAACCATAAAATCTGTAGAAATTGTACATGAAGCAAAACAACAGACTCGATTTTTATTGTTCAGTAATAAAGAAGAGACAACAATAACGCATGCATGCAACTCTTTGTCTGTCATTAAAGCATGCAACTTTTCGTTTGGTTTTGAAGAAACATCAGGCAAGTGGAAAAACAAGTGCATCAAAGATTATAATAAAATCATTTCCAGAAACATGTGAAACGTCTTCCACATTTCCAGAAACAGATGAATCATATCTCAAAATATCTAAAAATACAAGAATCAAATTCTACATTTCCAGAAACACATATAACCCTTTACATCTCCAGAAACTCATGTAACTATTTTACATGTCCAGCAACAGTTAATGCAAGCTAAAGCATAAGTCAATTAAGAGATTAAAACCTATCATATCCAGAAACACTTTCCGGTTGATGAAGAATAAAAACATAATGTATCCAGAAAATGTTCAAAGACAAAACGGAGGCTATTCTGAACACTTCTGGATAGATAGGAGACATACTCATGGAACATTTCCATAACAAGCAAATTAGAGCACAAACTTTCGGACAAAACCAGAAAACATACAACCAAATTGTCACAACAATATCAACGAATGCATATGCAACTTTTGCATATTTAAAACAAATCAAAAATAACACAAGCTTATGAATCACAATTAAATCTGTTAAAGGTTGCTCTGATACCACTGTTAGAAAATTAACGCAAGATCGAATCTAAGCGCAGCGGAATACATTTAAAATTTTCCACATAATCAACTTTAACAAACTTTAATCGGAAACATAAAACAAGAAATTAACATAGTCATACTAACCTGTTTCGATTTCCTGTTGTAATTTTTTCCTTTCTCCTTGAATTCGTCAATCCACGAGCTGTTCAGTCGTCCGGCCTCTAACGGTATTCACAGATCATTTCAGAGAAAACTTAAATCCAATTTGAGAGGAAAAATTGTAAGAAGGGCTAGCTTCACATTTTTTTTCTAATTTTCCCTTTTATATGAAAAATCATATTTTTTATGTCCTTAGATTTTATCAAAATTACAACTAAAGTCAAAATTTAATTATAATTATGAATTAATCCTTATAAGATCAAATATCACATATTGACCCTCAAAGTTTCTAAAACTTCTCAATTAAGTTTAGCTTAATTCAAATGTTACTTTCTTCTTTATAGACCTTTTATGTGTGACCCATTAGGTTCCTAATATGTTGGCCATGATTATAAATTATAATTATAATTCATAATTAGAATAAGATAAATTAAAACTCCTTTTAGTTTATCTTTAATTCCCTAATTAAACAATTTATAATCATAGATTATGATTGACGTCTAGCAATATGTCACGACTACCCAAATATTAGGAATGTCAAAGTGGTTTGACTTAACCTGTCTATGCATGGCTATAATGTATAAATTAATCCTTTCGTCATCTAATGTTCCAATTGGATTTAGGATATGAAATTCGTGTCTACTCTAAATAATCCAATCCTGTTCGTTCTTGCTAATTAGTACATGATTTATAATTGATATTTGGAAACAACCTTTCCAAATTTCAATTTACTCCAGCCAGAGATTCCCAAAATCATTACTAATCAAGAACAACAGAACATTCTCCCTAATTACTTTAGGATAGCGAATTCTTTATTGATTTACTAACTATATCCATATAGTTCATACTACATCCAATAACTACCGAATTGGACTACTCCAAGAGTAGAACATAAGTAGCATCAAAACATAGTAATTTCTACATGAGATAACTTTGGTAATCTCAAGTCTAAGGATCAATTATACAACCATCATAATGAGATAATCCACAGACACACAAGTAATGTTTCTTTCGGGATTCTCATAATTGGGTCAGTTCAGTGAACTTATTCTCTAATAAGCACCCACATGTTTGTTTAAGTGTCTCCACACTTTAATCTATAAGATCAATTACTTTCTTCATAAGAAAGAAACAAATATGTGCTAGTCTAACCATTTCATCAATACCCCATCTTGATGAAACTACGACTAGGACCATTTTAGGAATAATATAACAAATGCAATTCGAATCTCATAATTATGATCACATTATAATTTCTAATTGCATAATAATTATTCCATGAATTTTTTCTTTATGATTAATAATTAAATATTTAATAAATACACAAAGATAAAGAATACCTTTTATTGAATAACATATTGTCATATAAATAAATTTACAACCAACATAAGTTGGCTGCAAGGGCATATATCAACAATATTTGGCAAAACAAAATCACTAAGGAATTCTAGAATATGAGAAGGGGGTATATTAGATTGGTAAGGGAATATATTTTCAAAAAATATGACATCTCGAGACAAGAAAACATATCTAGAAGTAAGATCATATACCTTATAGCCTTTGGTAACATTGGAATATCCAATAAAAGACATTTTCTCGACCTTGAATCAAATCTCTTTTTGTTAAGTATAAGATTGGAAGCAAAACATAGGCAACCAAGTACTTTAAGGTGGGTATAAGATGGTGTTTTCTGGAAAAAGAACTTCATATGGATTTCAGTTTTTCAAGATGGGAGTTGGGAGTCTATTGATGATGTGAGTGGCAGTGAGCAGCACATCACCCCAGAAGTGAAGTGGAAGATTGGATTAGAAAAGCAATGCTCTTGCCATAGTGATGAGATGTTGATGTTTTTTCTCTACTACCTCATAATGTTAGGGGGTATAAGGACATGTGGTTTGATGTATTATCCCTTTAGTTGAATAGAATGATGATATTTTGAATTCAAGACCATTATCTGACCTAATAACCTTGATAGATTTCTGAAATTAAGTATGTATAAGAGTGTGAAACTGCTATAGCAACTGTGCTGTTCCTTTTTTGTGTTTCGTAAGATATACCTAAGTGACTTTAGTAAAGTTATAGACAAGAGTGAGAAAGTAGTGATTACCATATAAATCCTGTTGAGAATAAGGGCCGCAGATATTAGTATGTATTATTTCAAATGGAAACTCAGAGTGAGGTACATGTATGGGAAAAGGAGTTCTCTTTTGTTTTGCTCTAGGACAGCATAAACATGGTTTACAATCTGTAAACGTTATTCCAAAAATGAGTGATTTTAAAGAAGACATTCCATCAGCACAGGGATGTCCTAATCTATAATGCCATATATCATGGGATTTTGCAAGATTTGATGTAGAAAAGACGCCAGGAATGGCTGACTTTGGAACTAGAACAGGAGCAGAAGAATTCAAAACATCAAGATGAGTGTCTTGCTGTAAGAAATATAGTCCTTGCTCTTGCCTAGCCAATCCAATGGTCATCCATGAGGACAGGACCTGGATGTAGCAGAGATTAGAGAGAGAAATGAAACTGAGAAGCTGATGTTTAGTAATTTTATTGACATAAAGAAGATTGAAAGTAAAACTAGGTACATATAACACATTATTTGCAGTCAAGGAGGGAAGAACTTGTATTGTACCAATATGTGTGACCTGAAGTTAAGACCCATTAGGAAGTTGAACAAAGTGATTTTGAACTGGTTTGAAAGTTTTAAATAAATGTGTGGAACTTATGATGTGATATGTGGCTCCGCTATCCGTAATCCAAGGGGGAGTGATGAACTTTGTTGCTAATAATGTGGTAAGTTTGTTTGAGTTTTCATAATTGAATAAGGAAGGGACTTTACTTGCAAGATTACTATAAGTGATGTTAGGACTGGATTGAGGTGCTTCTTCTTGATTAACCGTTGAATTGTGAAGCAGAAATCACATAACAATGATACAAAATGACAACAAATGAATTGAATCAAGTAACAAGAATCATATTTGATCAAGAGTAAGAACCTTCAAGAACCAAATTCCAAATATTCTTGAAGTTCAAGTTCGTCAGTGAAGGTTGAGTAGGTGCTCAACTCTTGGATCCGAGGTCTGATACCATTTTACAAGTTTAACAGTTATTGATATAGCAGAAGGAGAAAGAAGATACTTGCTTGAATATGACAACTTATATTTCTAGAAGTGCTACTATTCTTGCTACTGGTCTAGCTGCTGCTACGACTACTCCTTTCACAAGAAGATCGGAGCAATTGGCTTTGTACGGTGGGTAGGGTTTAGGTAAAGTGATATTGTTTGATATATAAGAATAGTCTAATTTAATTTGAATTTAAATTATTATTTTTAAGTCATATTTCTTATAAATTAATTAAATAATTTACCTATTTATTAATTTACGTTACTTAATTTATGTGGTCATTAATGTTGCAGTGAGACTTTCGTTGAATTGTTGTTTATTATTGTATAAAGTTTCGTCTTCAACTTTGATTAAAGAAATAAGAACTTGTTACAATATATGATTAAAAAAACCAATATAATTTTCATTCGAAAGAGTTTGTTGACATCTTCTGGTGAGCCGATGGTGGTAACTACGGACATGGAAATGGACAACCCCAACGCCTTTCCACCGTTGGGGGAAAGTCTCGCAACGAAAAAAGTCAAAAACAAAGAAGAAGAGCAGCAGTAACAACAAGGGGTTATCTCGGATCCTGCACAAACGCCAGTTAGCCAGCCAAACCAGACTTTGTCTTTCAAGAATAGTCTACTTCAAAACCATCAACTTGTGCGAAAACAGATCAA
>JAOQMS010000178.1:31695871-31709645 GCA_027563885.1 Erythroxylum longipes | reverse complement strand
AGGAAATCGAAACAGGTTAGTATGACTATGTTAATTTCTTGTTTTATGTTTCTGATTAAAGTTTGTTAAAGTTGATTTTATGGAAAATTTTAAATGTATTTCGCTGCGCTTAGATTCAATCTTACGTTAATTTTCCAACAAATATATTGCATTCAATTCTAGCAGAACTTCCCATCAACTCTTTTCCTCCTCTTCCTATTGTGGCTCCTACCTCACCTTCCAATTCTGGAGAACAAAGTTCATCTTCATAATCACATATACCTGCAGAAACTTCCAATCCTGATTCTTACCCACCTACCACATCGCTCAATAATCATTCACTTCTCAATAATCCTCTTAGGCAGAGCTCCAAACCTAAATGATCACCCTCTTACTCGATAACTATTATCATACTCTCCATAATCAAAACACTTACTGTTCACCTAATATCTTTTTATCATATAGAATCTTACCTATCTATTATGAAACCTTCTTGTACCCATCAAGTCTTTGCTATTCCCTCACTAAACACGTATGAACCTACCACATTTCAAGAAGCAATACAGCATGATCATTAGGTATAGGCTATGAAGGATGAGTTGATTACTTTGCATGAGAACTAAACTTGGTCTGTTGTACAGCTTCTGTTAGCTTAAGGTATATGATTAATTATTTTGATGATAGCTGTATAATATTTCAAAATTCAAATTAGATTTATTTCCTTGTACAATCAACAATATTATTCTTAAAAGGAAATAAAATCATAAGAAATACGTTTTCTTTTGCAAGAACCTTCTTTATGAACATACCTTATTAGAAATGGTTTATCCGAAAAGATCCTACTAATTATAAAGGTCATATATCAGCTCCATGATTACTAAAAGATTTTTGGCAAAGATAACATCAAAGTTATTCAGACTCAAATCAATCTAGTTAACTAAGGATGTAAGTGAAGCAACAGTTAATTGAAGAAATGCCTATTTAAGGAAGAGCCAATGCAACTGTGAAAAAATAACTGAATGATACAGAAGCTTACGAAACTATATTGTCAAAATTCATGAAAAGCATATACATTCTTAAAAGGGATATCTTTGTAAAAATTCTCTTATGTGTTAAAAAGTGTAATTCTGTTGAGAGAAACTACTGAAGCTCATATCGAACAAATCCCTTTTTTTATTTTGAGAGCTTCTAGAGGCTAGTGAAATACTAGTAGTGTGGAAGGTTGAAGAATCCTGAAAAATATTAACTTGTGAGCTTAGAGAGGCTCGTCAAATTACTACTTCTGATCGGCATGAATGTCTATTGTAAGACACCTCCCTTACAAATCCTCCCTACAAGGATTAAATTTCGTGCCAATTTTGGTGCTTATACTGATATCAGAAATGTGTTTGAACTCACACAAGTGTCACTTACATATGAAGCCCTACGAAATCAATTTTTAGAACACTGGCCTGACAACCACGAACAATTCTCACATCCTCATCCTTTATAGAAGAATCCTCACTTCTTCATCCATCTCACATTCAAGAAGAACAAGTACAACAATCCTACTAAGGCTACTCAATCTGGTATGAACCCTGATGATCTGAAATTAACACAAGAAGAATGTGATATCCTACTTCAGCAAGGATTAATTGAGCCCACAAAACCTGATTGGGCTTATCAGGCTTTTTATGTGAACAAGAGATTTGAACAGAAACGCAGGAAAAAGAGGTTAGTGATTAACTACAAACCACTCAATGCTTTCCTACAAGATGACAAGTTTCCCCCGCCAAATATTAGTACTCAATTCCTCTTTCTTAAAGAAGCTACAATTTTCTTCAAGTTTGATTTGAAAGCAAGATTTTGGCTATTAAGAATTGACCCCTCAGAAAGATATAAGATAGTCTTCTGTATTCCTAATGCCCAATACCAATGGACTATAATGTCATTTGGCCTCAAGGTTTCCCCCTTCACTATTTCAACTGGACATGACAAACATCTGTGAGCTCATTCTCTCCAGTACCTTGGTCTATATTGATGACATATTTCTTTACTCCAAAACCCATGAAGAACACAAGGCCCTACTTCAATCCTTTTTGGATCTTACAAAATAAAATAAGATTATACTCTCAGCTAAAAAGAGTCATATTAGGGCGACCCAAATAGAATTCTTGGATATGAATTTCCATAATGGGTTCTATAAGCTCGATCCACTTATAGCCAGTGAAATATTACACTTTCCAAATAAAAATCTCAACACTAAACAAATTTAACAATTCCTCTGATGTAGGGAATTGTTAACTACATCAGAGATTTCATCCCCCCACGTGACTGATTATACATCTTCTTTATCAAAGTTGCTGAGGAGGAATCTACCACCATAGAGTAAAGATAAAACCGAGGCCATACAACACTTGAAGCAAGCTTGTCAAAATCCACCAAATTTAAAGATTCCTAACAAAGGCGTGGGCATCTTGCAGACTAATGCAAGTGAGCACTATTACGGTGTTGTGTGGATTGAAGAGATTGACAGGATAAGACACTACTGTGGCCATGCTAGTGGACAGTTCAAAGAATCTGAAAAGCACTATCATGTCAGCTATAAAGAAATTTTGACAGTAAAAAGAGGGAATTGAAAAGTTCAATTTCCATCTCAACCCTTATCACTTTATGATAGAAACGAACAACACATCTTTTCCCAAGTTCTTGAGCCTAAAAAGAAGACACTACCAGACAGTTAGTTGCTTTAATGGCAAGAATGATTTTCACACTATAAATTCACAATTCGTCATATCAAGGGACATCATAACACCCTTGCAGACTTCCTTTCTCGACCCAAGAAACAAGTTCAATTGATCTCTTCTCTTCTCTCCACATCAATGCCTCTTCTCCTTCCCATCGTAGAGTTTCCCTAGTATGTTAAGACTAAAAAATCCTTCATTTCTTTTTCCAGGACTCCTCCAACTACCTTAGAAGAAATCTTTACTCTTCTCCGACAGAGTCTTTTTTATTATCTCCACCTCACACTTATCACTCTCAAAGTTCCCCCATCCTCATCATTTTGATTATGTCAGACCTTATCGAGTGCTCTATCATCCTTATGATACACTCGTTGAACCAGCATTATGGCATTTGCGGGCTTTATCTGCTCAATATGTCTGTCCTATTTCCCTTTTTCCTCTCTATATCTACAGACATCTTTCAGACCTTCCCAATTCTAAATCACTTTTCTAGACTTTCATTGAATTGTTCCAACCTCTCCCAAAACTGCGCATCCAGATTTTACAAAATTTGAATAAACATTAGCTCTGGTACATTTCCTTAAAGATTGACTGCATATACCATCAACTGTTTATTAAAGATGTTTAGTAAAATTAGTTGTTAGTATTAGTTGTTTATGCATAGAATTCTATAATTTATAAATTATATAAGCAATTTTAGTAAATCAATCAATTAAAATAAGTCGTTGAAATCAAAACAAATTATTCCACATATATAATATATTGTATAATTTAATAAAGTAATCAATTTTTAAAATTTAAATTTTTATCTTAAAATTTTTCTTTAAAAATTAAAATTAAAATAATAGAAAAACAAAAATAAAAAATTGACACAAATTTTGTTTTTTATTTTTATCATTTTAATTTTAATTTTGTTTAAAAATAAAAATAAAAAACAAAACAAAACAAAACAATTAATAATAACATAATAAAAACTAAATTATAATTTAATTTAATTTAATTTTTTATTAAAATAATAATAGCATAATTAATATTTTAAAAAAAAGTCATATGCTCGTAATGCATAAGTGACTCTTTAAGTCACACGTAAGAGTGAACGAGCCGGCTTAAAAATTTTAAGCAGAAAACGTCGTATATCAATTAAACAGAGTAATCCAGAATAATCTTACGCAGAATATCTGTACTCTGTGATTAGGCTCAGTTGCCGAGCATACCTTTTTTGTTGTTTGCAATATTAATATTTCTACTTTAAAAATAGTATTTTTTTACTCCTCTACCGAACGAAACTTTTTCTGTAAATAATCGCCGTCGGAATAACACTACCTTAAGACCCAGTGGGGAGAAAAGTCTGAGGACACAGTCATTCATTACCATTATCAACGAGAAGACCATGGCTGAATCTAAAAGGCTTCATGTAGCCATGTTCCCATGGCTAGCTTTTGGTCACCTAATGCCATTCCTTGAGCTTGGCAAGTTAATAGCTCAAAAGGGTCACAAGATCTCCTTCATATCTACCACTAGGAACATCCGACGACTGCCACAACTCCCCCCAAATCTAGCACGACTCGTAGAAATGGTAAGCCTCAGTTTACCCCATGAAGATAATCTCCCACACGAAGCAGAGGCCACCATGGACGTACCTCCCCATTTGGTTCCTTACCTTAAGAGGGCTTTTGATGGTCTCCAAGAGTCATTAACTGAATTCCTTGAGGCTTCAAAACCAGATTGGATTATCTACGACTTTGCTCCCTACTGGCTGCCGCCAATTGCTTCAAGGCTTGGAATCTCTCGTGTCTTCTTCAGTACCCTTAGTTCTTGGTCCATTTGCTTCTTTGGACATGGAGTAAGAGATGAATATGAAGCAAGAACTAAGCCAGAACACTTCATTGTACCTCCCAAGTGGATTCCTTTTCCTTCCAACTTAGCATATCGCCTCTACGATGCCAAGAAAATGTTCTCCCAATTAGACCAAACCGTGAACGTTTCAGGCTTTTCTGACCTTTTCCGTGCAAGCTCATGTATGTCAGGCTGTGAAGTGTTTGCGATGCGTAGTTGCTTGGAGGTGGAAGCTGAATGGATACGTCTCCTCCAAGCTTGGCATCACCACCAACAGGTGGTTCCATTAGGGGTATTACCACCGTCTGTTGAAGGTAACAACGGATCAGAGAAAGATGATTCGTTCCTGTACATTTCAGATTGGTTAAACAAGCAAGAAAAAGGAAGTGTAGTCTACATAGCATTTGGAAGTGAAGCTACACTTGGTCAAGAAGACCTCACTGAGCTGGCTCTAGGATTGGAGCTCTCAGGTTTGCCATTTTTCTGGATCTTAAGGAAGCAAGGTAACTCTGACAATCCTGACTCAGTAGAGTTACCAGACAGGTTCCAGGAGAGAACCAAAGGTCGTGGGGTAGTGTGGACGAGTTGGGGACCTCAGCTCAGGATTCTGAGTCACGATTCTGTAGGAGGTTTTCTGACTCACTGTGGATGGAGTTCAATTATAGAGGGATTAGCTTTTGGAAGAGCACTAATAATGTTGCCAATCCATGTGGTTGATCAAGGACTAAATTCCAGGATTTTAGAAGAGAAGAAGGCAGGAAAAGAGATACCAAAGAATAAGGAAGACGGGCCATTTACAAGGGACAGTGTGGCAGAGACATTGAGATTGGTAATGGTGGACGAGAATGGGCGGATTTACAGAGAAGGTGCCAAAGAGATGATGAAGATCTGCGGAGATAGGGGGATTCAGGATCGGTATGTCAGCAATTTTGTTGAGTATCTTCACGATCACAGATTTGGCAGGTAGAGATCAAGTGAGTGAACAAGTGCCCTGTGACAGGAGCCACAAACCTGAGATGTTCATTTATGTTCTAAAATGTGCCTTAACACTAATGCACATAAGGTATTTGATGAAAAGTCGTTAAGAACATTGCAGGTAAAAATGGTGATTAGCTGTTTAATTATTCAAAATCTCTTATAATCTATCCGTGTACGTGAGGAAACATGCCTACTCATATCTAGTTTGTTAGTTTTTATTCTATAAGTTTCAAAATCACAACGCACACCAAATGTTCGGCTAAAAGTCTCATCGAAGTAGATATAGCTTAGTGTTAGGTAAGACTGCTTGCGAGTGTTTTGCTAAACCAGACCTGTGATACCTGCCTATGAAAATGCAAAACGATACGAAAGATCTTTGGACATATGAGGTTAAAATAATTTCTTCTTTGAAAAAAGAAAAACACCAATAATTGTTTCCTCTTGTCGGTTTGGAGCTGATGCGTAAAGTCAAGCCAGTATTCAATGCGATGGGGTAGCAATTTAGAAATAGATTCTGTACTGAATTATTTGATTTCACCGCCTGATTATAAAATAGACCTTAATAAACATTCAAATATAATGTTTTCAAAATATTTATAAAAAATTTAATAAATAAAAATTAATAATATTAATTTTTTATCAGTTAAATGTTACGACAAAATTTATGTATTATTACTTTTATTTTTAAAATAAAAGTGAACCTCACTATTTTAAAATATATAAATAAAGTTGCAACGTGACAAGTGAAACCATGATTTGAAATGTATAAATATAAATAGTGGGACATACTTTTTAATTAATTTTAAAAATTAAATATGTAATAGTGAGATTTACTTTTTATTTAAAAATATAAAAATGTACTGTTAGTAATGAACTAGTATTTAATCTAGTCAATTTTTCGTCCATTTGAGTCTATTTTAAACATTTTGAAAACTTTATAATTTAATTTAAAAGTTTCAAAACGTTAAAATTTAAGTTGTATTATGTTGTAAATGTTAATGTCCAAATGCACTTTTGGGCAACTACAATTAGATTATCAATGGTTCCTAAGAAGAATTGATAAATTTTAAGTTGATTTTAATCTTTTAAAAGTTTGAGATTTGGAACAAGCTTCAATTTCAGAACATAACTTAATCTGTTAGGATGGATTTGATAAAATTTAAAATTTGGATAAAAGTTACTTTAAAATTTTACAAAAAATCTAGTTAAGTCCCTGTTACTAAAACTGAAGAATTCATTAAGTTGCAATTCCTGTATTAATTTTTTCTTTTCAAATTGTAAATCACAAATTGTCCACATCTCCTCCTTCAATTAGAATATAATACTTGTATAGTTTTGAAAAAAACTTTTTTCTAAATTATAATAAGTATATTATTATCATCATCAACACTCAGTTGAAATTTCGCTTAGTTGCGGGATTTAGGAAAGTCCAATAGTATGCAACCTTACCTCTACATAATAGAAAAACTGTTTCCGATAAACCTATATGCAATAAGATATGGCGATATTACAATTGTTTTCAATTAGATTTTGTTGAAGGAGTTAGATTTTGTTAAGGGAGTTGTTGAATGCTGGTTGTCACGGACTGGGCCTCTACAACCTTGCGAACCGTGCGGCACTAGCAAACTCCTCGACTTAGGAACGCCTTCCTTGGTTAGAATGCTAATTTAGCATTCTCACAAGTACTTCCTAAGAGTACTTAGGTTGAACACTTGGCGAAAGAGACTTTGAAATATGAAAGATGGAAGGAACACAAGATAGTTTGGAGAATATGGAGAATGTTCTTATTACTCAAAGAACTCTACAAAAAATGGGGTGGTTATACAAGTGAGACCCCTAGCCTATGTATAATCTCCCATCCCTTAATAGACGGTTAGGATCGATACAATCTAACAACATACAAAGGGTCTCTAGAATCATCTATACAAATATCTCACTGATCACTCCACCAATCAAAGAGTTAATTATGCTATCTAGAGTCTTCCATCGTCTCTAGACTTATGGAGAATCTTCTAGATGACTGCAGGGTCCATTGATAAACATAGTCTCTTTGGTGGGGCGAATTCTCACTGCGTAACATTCTCTCCCACTCAACTTGGCAACATCCTCGTTGCTTCGGTCTTACATACTTTTGATGCTGTTCCATATTCTCCTTCCTTAACCTTTGCCTCCTTAGCCCAAACAGTTGCTTGCCTTTGATATTTGACATCCCACCTTTATGCCCGAATCGACGTGTCCTTGCTCGACTTGCCAATCCTCTCGAACTCATGGCTTGTGGGCTTTGCTTCTTCTCTTCGAAGCAATCTACTAAAGGAACTCTTTGACTTACAATAACTCCCAAACTTGCCTTTGTACTTCGAGCATCCACCACCAATGTTGCTCCTCTTGACTTTGGCTTCATCACCGAGTCACAACTTGCCACAAAATCTTGCCAACTTGCTTGCTTCCATATGGTCTTCGGACGGTTGAGGAAATGACTCCATGCCATAAAGTTCGCCTTCTTCACGAACTTGGAGTCTTCACCCATCGACTCCTTCAATCGCCTCCGAGCTCTGTCAAACTTGGGAGGTACAATGCCTTGCAGCCTCTTGCTCATATGATCCACCTCTTTCCTAGGTGGTTGGGCTTTCGGCAACTCAGGTAGTGTCTTGAAGTCTTGTTTCCCTTAAAAGTCGTACCATACACATCTTGCCTTTGTCCATGAAGCACATTGCGTTGGCAAATGGGATTGGCATCACCTTGACGACATCGAACAACTCCATCCCAAGCACTAAAGGATAATCATCCAAAGAAACAACCGAAAGGTTAATTTCGCCATACCAATCACCAAGGCATACCTTAACTCCTCGGGCACTTCCATGTATGGTTGTTGCCTTTGAGTTCACGACCTTGATCCACCTTTCATCCCCGATATACTTGATACCTAACCGCTTGGCTTCTTCCACTCGAATGAAGTTGTTGGTAGCGCAGGTATCCACCAATGCTTTTATCACTTGGCCACCAATCTTGGCTTCAATAAACAAGCAACCCTTCTTCTCGGATTTAAGCACCTCCATCTTCTTGATGGCATTGAGGAGTTGAAGCGAGCCTATCGTCACTTATTCGGGTTCACTTCCTTCCCTCTCCTTGATTAAGGCTAAGAGCTTACTTTTCTTCGGGCAATCCTTGGCCTGTGTGGTCCATCACAAAACCAACATTTAAGTGTGAACTTTTTCTCACCTTGGTCTCCATCGTTGGTGCTCTTGCCCTTCTTATGCTTCCTATGTTTGCCATGCTTGGGTGAGTCCACCTTGCCTTCATGCTCTCCCCCACTCTTCTCTTTGTCACCCTTGTCTTTGTCGAACTTGGGCTTATCAGACTTCTTGAACTCCATGAGGGATTCGGCAATGGCTATAGCATTTGCAAGATCTTGGGCTCCATGACATTGGATTTCCATCTTGACCCAAATTTGGAGATCATCCTTGAATGCAAAGAGTGCCTCCTTGTCGGGGTAATCCAGGATCTCCAAGAGCATTTTGGAAAATTTGATCACATAGTCCCTAATGCTTCCCACTTGATGGAGACGCCTTACTTTGCTCTCATCTCCTTTCGGCATTTTTCGGGTAGAACTGCCTCTTGAGTTCTCTTTCAAACTCGCCCCATGTGCTTATGATGCAGGTCCCCTTTTCAATGTCCCCTATCTCCTTCTCCACCACACCATTGTGATGTCTTCAAGGTAGAGAGTGGCGTTATTGATCTTATTGGCGTCATCCACAACACCTGGTGTCTTGAAATATTGCTCCAAGCTCCACAGGAAATTGTCCACCTCCTTTGCATTCCTTTTCCCCTTAAACATCTTGGGCTTTGGAATATCCACCCTCGAAGTATTGGTGACTACCGTTAGGATGACAATACTTCGTCCTTGAGTAATTGCCTTTTTGCAGAGGGTCAGCTCATCCTTGGTCTCCTTCAACTCGTTGGAAACCTTTTCGAGCTCATCCTTCATCACAGCAATCTCAGATTGATAAGCACCGTTCAAGGACTCCACTTGGCCTAAGAATCTTGAGAGGACTTCGTTCAAGGCATCTTGCATCTCCCCATGGAACTCTTCACAATCACCCTCAAGTTCCCTGATGCGGTGTTCATACTCCTCGAACTTGCCCCTCAGCTACAACAAGCTCTACTCTTGCTAGCATATCATTCATGTCGACCAAGACATCCCTTGATTTGGATCTCCCTCGAGTGGATTGCTTGGATGTTCCCTCAACTTAGGTAGCATCATTGTTTTATGTACCGACCATCTTTCAAACAAAATATCAAACACAAGTAAAGAACTTACTTGAAACTTTGCTTGAACACCAACTCGATTAGAACCTCCTCTTTGTTACCAACGTGGTTGGAACCTGGCTCTGATACCAACTGTCACAGATTAGGCCTTTACAACCTTGCGAACCGTGCGACACTAGCAAACTCCTCGACTTGGGAACGCCTTCCTTGGCTAAAATGCTAGTTGAGCCTTCTCACAAGTACTTCTTAAGAGAACTTAGGTCGAACACTTGGCAGAAGTGACTTTGAAATATGAAAGATGAAAGGAACATAAGATAGCTTGGAGAATATTCTTATTACTCAAAGAACTCTACAAAGAATGGGGTGGTTATACAAGTGAGACCCCTATTGTATTTATAATCCCCCATCCCTCAATGAACGGTTAGGATTGATACACTCTAATGACATACAAAGAGTCTCTAGAATCATCTATACAAATATCCCACTAATCACTCCACCAATCAAGGAGCTAATTATGCCATCTAGAGTCTTCCATCGTCTCTAGATTTGTGGAGAATCTTCTAGATGACTACGGGGTTCATTGATAAACATAGCCTCTTTGGTGGGGCGAATTTTCACTGCGTGACATGGTGCACAGGTATGGTCCTCTGCTCTCATTGGTTTCTTCTGAAATAAGAGACCAACATTCCTAGTAATAAATGCTTGATCCAAAGCAAGATGGATAAATAAGAGATTATAGTGGGTAATGTTAAAAGAGGATGGTACTTTCTTGTTCAAATTTGCCATCAGAAATGGACTGAATATTATTATTGAACAATTTTGTGGAGTATCTTCACGATTACAGATTTGGCAGGTAGAGATCAAGTGAGGCAATAAGTGCCCTATGACAGGAGCCTCAAATTGAGATGTTCATTTATGTTCTAAAATGTTGCTTACACTAATGCACATAAGGTATTTGATGAAAAGTCGTTAAGAATATTGCATGAAAAATTAGTTATTAGTTGTTTAATTATTCAAAATCTCTTATAATTTATCCGTGTACATGAGGAAACATGCCTCCTCATAGCTAGTTTGTTAGTTTTTGTTCTCTAAGTTTTAAAATCACAATGCACGCCAAGTGTTTGATTAAAAGTCTCATCGAATTAAGTTGGTATAGCAAACCTCAACTAAACCTGTGATATCTGCCCTACGAAAATGCAAAAAGATACGGAAGATCTTTGTGCATGTGATGTCAAATTCATCTTTTTTTCCTCCCTTGTCTCTTAGTTTGGAGCTGATGAGTAAAGTCTGTCTAACCAGTTTTCAATGCGTTGGGAATAGCAAATCAGAAATAGATCTTAAAATTTGCATTAAAATTGAACTCTAACTTTGAAAACATTCAAAGTATATTTTAAGTGAATAAAAAATTTAATAAGGTTAACTCTCCATTTGTTAAACGCTACGTCAATATTGATATGATATTATTTTTAGTTTTTAAATAAAAAGTGAACCTCATAACTCTAAAATATAAAAATACGAGCCTCGTGATGATAAGTGAGATTCACTGAATATAAATAATAGCCCTGGAACTTATTTTGATTATTTTTAAAAATAAATTATGTGATAGTGGAATTCACTTTTATTAAAAAATATTTTAAAAAATGACATGTTAATATTAGTATAACATTTAATGGATAGAAAGTTAATGTCGTCAAATTTTCCTTCCATTTATAGTCTATTGTAAACATTTTGAAAATGTTATTGTTCAATTTGAACACGTTAATTCTGTTGTAAACGTTGAGGTTCAAGTTGTATTTTGTTGTCAATCCGTAATTAGATTGTAAATGCTTTTGGAAGATTTGATAAATTTTAATTTGAATTTAATTTTTAAAATTTTAAGATTTGGAACAGGTTTCAATTTCAGAATTTAACTTTAATTTGTTAGGATGGATTTAATAAAAATTTAAATTTGGATAAAATTGTAATTTTTACTTTAAAATTTTAAGAAAAATCAAATTAAGTTCCTATTACTAAAATCTAAGACTTCTATTTTCTCTTCTCTCTTGATAGCCTTCTATTTTTCAATTGGATGATAAGTTAATTTCAATTGATTAACATAGCGTCAAGGTCAAATATAAATCAAATTATTTATTATTTTGAAATAAAATTTAACTAATTAATTTTAAGTAATATTGGTAATGTTGTCATCTACAACCAAATTAATACCAACTTTAATAATGAAATATGTAGTTAGTGAAGAGTTGAGATCGTTCCCACGAGGAATTTATTGGCAAGTGTTTCATGAGTTACAACTAAAACAAGGGGGTTTGATTAACGTGAATTAAAGAAATTAAAATTGAAAAAATAGAAATAACAAAAATAATCAAATCAGAAGAATTAATTAACAAACCTTGATTTTATGTCACCTACATTATCAATCTAGTATGGATCATCAATATAAAATTAAGTACATTAACAAATACTCAGTGAATAGTTTTCTATCTTATAATTAAATAAATAGAAACATGTATTCTAATCACTCTTATTAACCGATAACTTAGATACGATTTTAAGTTTGATTAATTAATAGCTTGAAGGATTAAGAGAATCATTGAGCAAGACAATACACATACAATATATATTTAGTTTAGATAAATATCTTTCATAGAATTTCCAATCCCTAACGTAAAAGATGGCAATCTTACTTGCCACTTTGGATTAGCAAAATTGAACGTCAAATCCTACTAATATGACTGTAAATGAAATTAATCAATTCTTAGTTATGCATCCTAGAGATCAATCAATTCAATCATGAAAAGTAATATGAAAGATACTTATATTACTCAATGAAACAAACTTTATTTAGAAAATCTCACATATACTAGATGATAACGTTGGTTTCCTTCTACTAAGAAAAAATATTTAGCTACTCATAACAATGATGAAACTTGACAAAAGAATAGCATAACATCTGGTCTCCATCTCTTCCCTTTTCCCAGAAAATACGAAAAACTCCAAAAGCAAAAAAAAAAACTAGAACGTGAAAGATGAGATAAGATATCTAAAAAGTTAGTCGTCCTCCCTTCTTAAAGTTATTTAATCAGATACACTCTCCCACAAAATTAGGTAGCAGCTCCCCACATAAAGAAAACAACTTGATTCCCCAAATAATTAGAATCCTAAGTCTATCGAATATATTTTTAAATCATACTCTGGTGATAAATTTTTTCCTTGTACGTACCCACGCTTAGTCAAAAAACTTTTGTCAGCTGAAAATTCGATTGCCTTTGCTTTTCTTGCATTTTTTAAATTCACATTCAACTCCCATGTGTTCAAAGTCATCTGATAATAATTAAGAAACAAGTCCATTAATTTTAAATAAAAATTTCAACACATTAAAGAGATTTATACCAAAGTTAGCCCAAATATAATGACTTATCAAATTCCTACACACCAATCTTTTGCGCATCCTCGACAAACTATATTTGCAATTAATTGGCCAACTAATCAACTTTCTTTATTCCAAATCACACTTCAAGAGTTAAACATTTTTCAATCAATTAATACCCCAAAGTTAATTATTCAAGTAAATATAAATAAAGTCAATTTAAGGCAATCATATTTCAAAAACTAGCACATAATTATAGCAAACTCTCATAGATCGGATTTTGCTCAAATCACTCAAGTATTTATTGGTTCAGTATTTCACTCAAATTCTTCTAATGTAAAATTTCTACCATATGCTTGCTTTTTGACTAACTTTACTCCACTTGAAATACAAACATGCATAAACCAAAAGGGTTTTATTCAAGCTTGTATTGGGCTATTGGTAAAGGTAAGGATTGATAGACGGAAAGGGAAAAAATCATAAACATTAGCAAAGCATCTAACCACTTGTGAAGACACAATTTCAATCACAAAGGAGTCAACAAAGTCATTGTAACATCCCGTACTCATATTAAGGGTTAGGACCCGAAATTTCAGTACATATGAGCTCAAAGAGAGGTTAAGGA
>JAOQMS010000178.1:31682301-31695771 GCA_027563885.1 Erythroxylum longipes | reverse complement strand
AAAATCTTGGCAATTCTTGTAAACGAAATGTTTCTGAATAAAAGTGGGCCCAAATTTGTGATTATTGATTTGCGCGTGTTCAAAAAAAATACATACCGACTTTTAAGTGTTAAGTGATGTGGCACGCCACCCTCGCGGGGTACGGATTCGGATATCACCATCGATATCGGGTTTGGGTCCAGCGGGAGTGGGGTGTTACAGTCATTCTATGTAGAGATAGATTACACTCCATAATTTGTTCTTCGCTGCTATTTTTTTAGATGTTCTGATATTTAACATCAGGAGACAGCAATATAACACATAATTCAAATCTCAATCTGTTCAATTTCCTTTCATCTTTTTCTTTTCCTTGCCTTCCATATTTCTCCAAATAAGTTTGAGAAAAATTGTGGTTAGAATGCCTACTTACATTTATGAAGGGTGAAGAAATAAAGGTTTTAGTTATTTATTATGAGTTTATCAAGAAAAATGGTTTAGCTCAAAAGGTTTAATAAAGGATATTGAATTGGATTGGCTTTTTAAGCTAAAGATTTAAAACAAAGAGGGCTTTTATCATTTTTATACACGAATGTATAAATGTGATCTTAAGTAGGTTCTAAACAAGTTCTAGAAAAAAATTCACCTTAGAAGATAATCACACGTTAAAGAAATACATATTGATATAGATGTTTCAATCTTTCAGGCCCAAAAACTCACAAGTTAATGTAGTTCACCATAATTATGCACTATTTTTAATCATATAATTTCCAAACCTTGACTAAGCGTATACACTTGTATTTCGTAACTAAGTGGAATCTATTGTCCTAAAAATAAAATTAACTCAAGTTATGCGCACTACTTCAGTCATTAAAAATGGAAGTGTAGAAAGTGTTGAAATTGGCTAATCAATTGTAAACAAGTCAATAAGCATTCAAAAATTTTCAACAAGGATTCCTAAATATCAGTTATATGGAACATACCCCACCCCCACACCTAATCCATACATCATCCCTATTGTAATTATATAAACTTAAAGAAGCTAAAATAGAAAACAGAAGAGGAAAGCAAGCTTTTTTGTAAGTTGATCGCCCAAGTCAGGAGGTAAAAAGGTTGGAATCCTTAGTGTGCCCAATATACTGTCAAATGGTGCTCCATTCGGTGCATCTGGCGTTCAATTCGAGCTAAACGAGCACCCAAGTTGGCCTGGGGAGGTTTGCTACTACTCCGAGTAAGTGAGATAACTCGACTCTTTGTGATTGGACGTGGGTTGGAGGTGACAGTTGGACCTAAATAAGTAAAGGATATCCTCCCACGACTCATTTCAACAATGCTCATACTGCATAAACATTCCAAATCCAAAGGTTCTATAGCATAAGCCATAAGCATGTCAATATTTTTAGGATCCAATAATTGCAAACTAACGACCAATTGGGTGATATAAGACCCTAACATTAATGGTTTGGATTTTTTTTAACACAAATTGAAAATGAGTCAGAAACCAAAAACTCAAATTAACAGGAATTTGTTTGTCCATACACCATAAAAAATAAAATTTAGCCTTAGAAAGTGTACCAGTAGAATCTCATCACCTTGAAAAATTATATGTTAAGAGTCTATGTATGATTTTGAAAACAAGATTTTTAAATATGAACTCTTAGATGCACTGGCATTATATGGTTGAGGATTGACAAACCATTGAGTCCACATTTCAGAGGCATGAAAATTAGTATGATAATCAAATCTGGAAATTATAAATATTTTGTTCTTAATGTCATCGACTGATATAAAACCCATAGCAACGTTAAAGTCAGCAATAGATAATGTAAATTCCTGACCCATAAGTCTAGATTCAACAATTCCCTTAGTAAACAAATCGAATTCTTCACAAGAATTAAATTGAAAGGTGCTGTAAAATTCTCGTGTCAATTCATCATAAGCAGGATAGTCAACTTTAACAAATACATTCCAAAAAATTTTCATAACCAATTGCTCAAAGGAATTACAAATTTGTAAAGCATCAAGAGTATCAATTAGAATATACTTACACGGGTAAATTTTTCGTTTGCTTAATTTTTGAAATCTTTGATTATCCTCTGGCAGTTGAAAAGTAGTGAAATCCCCATTTCGAGAGTTCCATTGGCTTCTCCTTTTGATTTGCTTACCTTTTCAAGTTCGATTTCTAATTATAGGGCCTTGGGTCGGTTCGGAGATCGGAGGAATGAATGGAGTTGGTCGTAGATGTGGTATCCGATGGAGGTTGGGAGTTAACCAATGTTGGGATTGATGAAGCTAACCGACATGAATCACTCTTCTTGCATGGAATGGTCCCAATCTCAGGAATTCGATAGACCTGAAATAACAAAAATAAGAGCACAAAGTTGAACAAAAATTTGGACTGGTGGGTGGTGTTGGTTACGGTGGTACGGAGGGTAAAAAGTTGGGGGTTTTCGTTGGAATGGTATGGGTGTGGGATAAATTTATAGTGGGTGGGTGAAATTTGAATGGGTGAAAGAAATTGGAGTAAGTGAAGGCAAGAGGAAAAGATGAATGAAAGTGCAAGGTTGAAATTATAGTGGGCGGGTGAAATGGTAGTGGGTGAGCGGGAAAGAAAATTTTTTAATTATTAAATTAGAATTGAAAATACTGACATTTGAAAGTACTAATGATAATGGAATAAAATTGACAGCTGAAAATAAAACAAATTAAAAATTGAGAAATACTAAAAAATAGAATTAAAATTGAACATAAAATTGTTGGACTGCCCCCAAATGCACTTCTTTAAAGTTGTTAACTGGACGTGTTTATGGACTTACCTAATCAAAGATAAATTGGGGCTACCAACTCTATCTCGTCCACATTCTTGACTAGAGAATTCTCATAGTATTGTTTCAGGCAGTGTCCATTAACCTTAAACACCTTGGAAGTATCTAAACTTTGAATTTCTACCACACCATGAGAAAATACATTATTAACAATAAATGGTCTGAGCTAGTGAGATTGTAATTTTCCTAGAAATAACTTAAGCTTTGAATGATAAAGAAGAACTTTTTGTCCAACTGAAAATTGTTTCCTTAAAATCCTTTTATCATAAAAAGCTTTAGTTTTGTCCTTATAAATTTTTGCATTTTCATAAGCCTCAGTACGGATCTCTTCTAACTCTTGCAGTTGCAACTTCCTATTATTACCACCCTCTACCAAATCCATGTTTAAATGCTTCACAACCTATTAGGATCTATATTCTATTTCCACAGGCAAATGACAGGGATTACAGAGAACTAACCTATACGGTGACATGTCTATTGGAGTTTTATAAGCAATCCGATATGCCCACAAGGCATCTTCCAAACATAAGCTCCAATCTTTTCTGTTCGGATTCACCACTTTTTCCAAAATTGATTTAATTTCCCAGTTGGAGACTTCAGCTTGCCCACTCGTCTGCGGAAGATAAGTAGTCGAAATACGATGTGAAATACTATGTTTCTTCATCAATGTTCCAACAATTTTATTACAAAAATGAGTTCCTCTGTAGTTAATCATAGCTCGAGGTATTCCATACCTGACAAAAATGTTAGATTTGACAAAATTGACTACAACCTTAGCATCATCTGTATGAGTAGCTTTCACTTCTATCCACTTCAACACATAATCCACAACTAAAATGATATAAGTCTTACCAAAAGATAAAGGAAAAGGACCCATAAAGTCAATTTTCCTCATATCAAAAATTTCAAATACTAGGATATTTGTAAGTAGCATTTGATATCTTCGTCTCAGACTACCTATTCTTTGGCAGCGATCACAAGACTTACAAAAGATGTAAGTATCATAAAATAATTTAAGCCAAAATAAACCACATTTGAGAATTTTACAAGTTGTTCTTTTGGGGCCAAAGTGTCCCCCACATACCGATGACTTGCAAAAATTTAATATGAAAAGAATTTCATCATCTGTAACACACATTCTAGTAATTTGATCAACACAAAATTTTCAAAGATAAGGTTCATCCTATATGTAATATTTAGCCTCTCATCTAATTTTATCCTTTTCAGCTTTAGATAAATCATTGGGTAAGGACTTAGTCACCAAAAAATTTACCATGTCGGCATACCATAGAATTACCTGTTGGATTGTAAAGAGACTTTCATCTAGAAATTCATCTTGGAAAATATCAGATGTACTGGTTGGAGTGCTCTGGCTTGGATGATCGATCACCAAATTTTCAGCTCCCTTTTTGTCATGTATTTCCAACTTAAATTCTTGTAGGAGTAAGATCCACCGAATCAACCTTAGTTTTGCTTCTTTCTTAGTCACCAGATATTTCAGAGTTGTATGGTCTGAATAAATGATCACTCATGTACCCTATAGGTAAGACTGAAATTTTTTCAATCCAAAAATTACAGCCAAGAATTATTTCTCCGTCTTGGAATAATTCTTCTAAGCATCGTTAAGTTCCATGGAGGCATAGTAAATAACATGAGGTACTATATCCAAAACTACTCCAACAGCATAATCTGATGCATCGCACATTAATTCAAAGGGAATACCCCACTTCGGTGGTTGAATTATTGGGGTTAAGTAAGTCCCCCTTTAGTTCATCAAATGTAATTTGACATGGCTCATCAAAATCAAATTTCACGTCTTTTTAGAGTAGTCTACATATGGGTTGGGCAATCTTCAAATTTTTTTTAATAAATCGCCGATAGAATCCTGCATGACTAAGAAAAAAACGAACTTATGGCACAATCACGGGGTAAGGTAAAGATCTTATAACATCTATCTTAGTCTTATCAATCTCAATTCCCTTAGAAGAGACTGTATGACCCAAAATTATGCCTTGATTAACCATAAAATGAAAATTTTCATAATTCAAAACCAAATTAGTCTCAATGCATCATTTAAACACTTTCTCAAGGTTGATAATGCATGTTTCAAAATATTCTCCACAAATCGTAAAATCATCCATAAAAACTTCCATACAATCTTCCACAAGATTGGAGAAAATATTTACCATATACCTTTGAAATGTCACTGGTGCATTACACAACCCATATGACATTCTTTGATAGGCAAAGGCGTTGAATGGACACGTGAAAGTTGTTTTCTCTTGGTCCTTTGGTGCAACTAAAATCTGATGATAACCTAAATAACCATTTAGACAATAACAGTGAGATTTCCTGCAAGTCTTTCAAGCATTTGGTCAATAAATGAAAGCGAAAAATTATCTTTTATATCAACTGAATTTAGCTTCCTATAATCTATGCAAACTCTCCACTCATTTTGAACATGAATAGGTATCAACTCACCATTACTATTTTCTATTATAGCTACCCCTTTTTTTTTTGGAACTACCTAGACTGGACTTACCTAATTGCTCTCTGAAATGGGATAGATAATTCCAGCATCAAGAAGCTTTATGATTTCCTTTTCACCACATCCATCATGGGTGGATTTAAATGATGTTGGGTTGCCTTACCTCCTTGACTTCATCTTCAATCAAAATGCGGTACATACAAATGGTAGGACGTCTAATGCCTTTTAAATAAGCTACAATCCACCCAATGGCTTCTTTGTGTTGTCTTAGCACCTAAATCAATTGATCTTCCTGAAAAGGAGTGAGTTTATTTGAGATGATAACAAGTAACGTACCTTACTCACCCAAAAATATATATTTTAGATGGTTAGGCAAATTTTGTAGCTCTAGTGTATGTTGTTGAATCAACGAAGGTAATAACTTAACCCCACATAAGGTAATTGTTTCACCATTTGCTTAGTTTTCTCCAAATTGCAAAACATGGCTTCAAGTTCACTGTTAGGCACCAACATCTTTGTTAATAATTGCCACTATAACTCATCTCCAATTTCAAGGATTGTCTTAAGTTCATCTCTTCTATTTAAGGAAGAATTTTTCTATACCAAAGTGTCAATAAAAACCACAAAAACAATAGGTTGTTCATCATCTGAAAACTTCATGGCATTGTATATAATGAATTTAGTTAATTAACCATCAAATTCTATAGTCAACAATCTATCATGAACATCAATTTTTGTTCTAGTGGTTTTCAAGAGAGGCCTTCCAAATAAAATTAGAATTGAAGAGGATACATCTTCACTACCCATCTACAAAATGTAAAAATTAGCTGGAAAAAGCATTTCGCCTACTTGAACCAAAATATCCTCTAACACACCCTTTGGATAAGCATTTGAACGATCCGTTAATTGAATCACTACAATAGTTTTTATGAGGGGCCCCTTGTTTAAGGACTTGTAAACAACATATGGTGACATTTATCGATGCATCCAAATCTAACATAGCTTTTTTAATTCTTAAATCACCAGTTTTATAAGGAATGGTGAACATACCTGGGTCTTGACATTTAGGTGGTGGATTTTTCTTCTGAAGTATTGCAGAAACGTTCTCTTCCAATTGTACTTTTTCATCAAATTTCAATTTATGTTTCGAAGTGCAGAGCTCCTTTAGAAATTTAGCATAATGAGGAATTTGTTTAATGGCATCAAGCAAAGGAATATTTACCTAGACTTTTCTAAAAGTCTCAAATATCTCTTTCTCTTGCTCTTCTTTCTTTGCTTTGGTGAATCAATTAGGAAAAGGGGGTGGCATAACAAATTTCTATAGATCTGAATGTGTTTTCTCTCCATTTTCCTTTTCTGTTTGGTTGGGTAATTCCTTTTTTGCTTCTTCTTTGATTTCCCTCTTGGAGATTTTTGGAGAAGGTTCCTTCAATTCTTTACCACTCTGCAACATGACAGCTTTTGCACTTTGCTTGGGATTGATTTCTGTTTGAGCAAGAAATTTTCCAAAATTTTGTGCCTCTAATCGATTAATGGGTTGCCATTTGGCTCAATTGATTTTCAAGATTTTGAATACTAGCTTGAGTATCTTGCTGAATGTCATGGTGTTAGTGGCTAAATATTTAACCATATCTTCTAAAGAGGACTTACCTGCGGAATTGAGTGCCATTTGTTGATGTTGTCTAAAAACCTAAGGTTGCCTATATTGTTAGAAATTTGAAGTAGCTTGTTGTCCTTGAGAGTTCCCATAATGCAGATTTGAATGGTCACGCCAACTCGGATTATAGGTCTTCAAGAATAGATCATATTTCCTTTGAGTTTGCCCAACAAATCCCCCCACATCATTGACTTGTTCTGCACTTTCTTCTTGCAAAATCGGAAATGCATCAGTAGAGTGTCTCAATATTACACATATTTGACATGCCTTTGCTTCTTCTTTCTTTGTGACCGCGAGTTGGTGCACCATCGATGTAAGATCGTCTAATATCTTCTCCAATGCTTACGCATTCACCTCTTTCACTTGTTTTGAACTATGGCCAGAATGTATCCCAAATTTTTGTATATTGGAAGTCATATTCACTATCAAATCTTTTACGACTATCGATGTTTTGTCAACCAAAGCTCCATCACTTGCAACATCGATCATACTCTTTCCTGTAAGCAAAAGAACTTCGTATAACTATTTAAATCAACAATTGATCATTTATTTGGTGATAGGGGCAGCTCGCACAAAGTTTCTTGAATCTTCCCAATATTCATATAGTGTCTCACCTGTGTGTTGTCGGATGCTACAAATTTGCTTTTTAACATTGACAGCTCTTAACTTAAGAAAATATTTTTCAAAGAATAATCTCTTCATTTCAGTCCATGTCTGTACATTTTCACCAGTGGAGTAATACAACCAATCTTAAGCATCATCTTTGAATAGGAAGGCTCTTAATTTGATTTACTACCCAGTCACATTTGCCAGCTTCATGGCTATACAATCCACATCAAATTCCTTCAAATGCTTATAAGGATCCTCTCCTGGTAGACCTCAAAAAATTGGTAACAAGGGAATCAACCCTGACTTCAATTCAAAGGTGTTGTTGTCCCCCCAAATTCAAAAAATTGATGCAATGAGGCAGTTGAGCATCCATGGGGGAAGTTAATTCACGAAGGGTACGATTTGAAGCCATCTTTTCTTTCTTCTATGCTTGTTGTCTCTGTTTTGTTTGCTTCCATAATTTCTTGGCTGTCTTTTCTATCTCTGAATCGAATAGCAACTGTGTTGTTTTTCCTACTCGTGTAATATACATATACCATCAAGAATTTCCCGACAACGGCACCAAAATTTAGTAATATTATCACCTGCAACCAAATTAATACCAACTCTAATAATAAAATATGTAGTTGGTGAATAGTTGAGATCATTCCTATGAGGAATCTATTAGTAAGTGTTTCACAAGTTAAACAAATTGGGAGGGGGATTTAATTAAAGTGAATTAAAGAAATTAAAATTAACAAAAATTAGAAATAAACAAAAATAATCAAATCTGGAGAATTAGTGAACAAACCTTAGTTTCGAGCCACTTATATTATCAATCTAGTATGGATCATCAATATAAAATTAAGTTCATTAACAACTACTAATTGAATGGTTTCTCTCTTAGGATTAAATAAATAGAAACATATATTGTAATCACTCTTATTAATCAACAACTTAGATACGATCTTAAGTTTAATTAATTAATAGCTTGAAGGACTAAGAGAATCAGTGAGCAAGACAATACACATACGATATGTATTTAGTCTAGATAAGTATCTTTCTTAGAATTTTCAATCTCTGTAGTAAAAGATGGTAATCCTATTTGTCACTTTGGATTAGCAAAATTAAATGTCAAATCCTACTAATCTAACTATAAATTAAATCAATCAATTCCTAGTTGATAACCCTAAAGATCAATCAGTTCAATCATGAAAAGTAATATAAAAGACACTTAATATTAGTCAATGAAATAAACTTTATTCAGAAAATCTCACACATACTAAATGATAAGTTGGTTTCCTTCTACCAAGAAAAGGTATTTAGCTATTCATAACAGTGATGAAACTTGATAGAAGAATAGTAGAACATCTGGGCTCTATTTTTACCCTTTTTCCAGAAAATACAAAAAACTTCAAAAAGCAAAAAAAACCATAACGTGAAAGATGAGATAAGATGTCTAAAAAGTCAGTCGTCCTCCCTTCTTAAAGTTATTTGATCATATACAATCCCCCAAAAAAGCAGGTAGCAGATCTCCACGTAAAGAAAACAACTTTATTATCAAAATAATTAGAATCCTAAGTCTATCGAATATCTTTTCAAATCAGACTTTGGTGATAAACTTTTCCTTTACACGTGCCAACGCTTAATGAAAAAACTTTTTTGTCAGTTGAAAAGTAGAATTGTCTTTATTTTTCTTGCATATTTTTTATTTAAATTCAACTCCCATCACTTGATACAATTAAGAAACAAGTCCATTAATTTTAGATAAAATAATTCAACACATTAAAGTGATTTATACCCAAAATTAGCCCAAAAATAATGACTTATCAAATATACCCATGCTTGCTACTAATAATTCTGTAACTTTTTAAGCGACATGTTCGAAATATGATTCAAACTATCTGGACTGCCATTTTTCTGGGGTCTAAGGAAGGATCAAGGCTCGGTTACGGTTGACACGGTTGTGTTACCAGAAGGGTTCGAGGAGCGAACCGGAGGTCGTGGAGTTGTATGGACTAGTTGGGCACCACAACTCAGGATATTGAGCCACGATTCTTTGGTTGGTTTTGTGACCCATTATGGATTGAGTTCAATAACAAAGGGATTATCTTATTATGGACGTGCACTTGCTGTTGCCATTTCAAATACATCAAGGCAGGATTTTGGAAGAGAAATTTCAGACAGATCAAGGCCTGAATGCTAGGATTGTAAATGACCCTTCTTCTTCATCTCTTGGTATCTCTAACCCCCTTCTTCTTCATCTCTTGGTATCTCTAACCCTGCCTTCTTCTCTTCCAAAATCCTAGCATTCAGGCCTTGATCTGTCTGAAATGGTAATAGGACAAGTGCACATCCATAAGATAATCCCTCTATTATTGAGTTCCATTCGCAATGAGTCACAAAACCACTCACAGCATCGTGGCTTAATATCCTGATTTGTGGTGCCCAACTAGTCCATGCAAAACTCCACGACCTTTGGTTCGGTCCTCGAGCCCTTCTGGTAACACAACCGCGTCAATGGTAGTGGAGGTTTGATCCTTCCTTAGAGCCCAGAAAAATGGCAGTCCAGATAGCTCTAGACCTAAAGCCAACTCAGTGATGTCATCTTGACAAGGGGCAACTTCAGTTCCAAGTGCTATATACACCACACTGCCTTTCTCTTGTTTGTCCAACCAATCTATAATATGCAACCACGCAGCATTTTTCTATCCACCATTATCGACCACAGATGGTGGCATTAACCCACCGAAACCACCGTTTTCTGGTGAAGTTCTTGGAGGAGGTTTATCCATTCACCTTCAAGCTCCGAGTAGCTACGTACAGCAATCAATGCACAGCTTGACATCACTGACACGGCACGGAAACCGTCAGAAACGCCTGAAGGGTTACAGAGATCTTGTTCTTGGGAGCGAAGCATCTTCTTGGCCTCGAACAACCGAAACCCCAGGTTGGTCGAGAATGGAACCCATTTCGGGGGACAGTGTAATCCTCTGGCAAACTTCTTGGTTCATGAACACTGTTTGATCCGAGTCCGAAGAAACAAATGGAACATGAGTTGAAGACGTTGAAGAAAGCACTAGAGACGCTAAGCTGAGAAGCAATAGGTGGTAACCAATAACGAGCAAAGTCATAGGTAATCCAATCTGGTTTTGAAGTTTCGAGGAATTGAGTTAGTGGCTCTTTGAGACCACCAAAGGCCTTCTTAAGATACGGAACCTGGTGGTACGGTGCGTCCATTGTTGCCTCTGCTTCGTCTGGAAGATTAGGTTCATGGGGTAATCGGGGGCTCACCAGTTCTATAAATGGTGCTATATCAAAAGGAAGCTTTGGTAGGCGTAGGATACTTTTGGTTGTAAAAATGAAGGATACTCTGTGACCCTTTTGGGCTGTCATTTTTCCAAGCTCCAGCAATGGTATCATGTGTCCAAAAGCTAGCCATGGAAACATAGCTACATGAAGCTTTTTAGGTTCAGACATGGAGGCTATGGTGATAGTGCTACAAAAAATCGTGTTCTCTGGCTTCTCTGTTTAAATAGTTAGTCTTAGATTTATTGAAATAACAATTTAATTAATCAAAGGATAAACAGATTTCAATTATAAATAAGTCATTACAGATTGATTTAAATAATAACTATTGTCCTTAAGAAATGAAAGTTTATAAAAGACAAATTAGTTCGAAGTTTACTTCATGACATATCACACCCAAAATATAGTTTTTTGAGGTGGTGGTTGATGGCGGTTGTGTTTTTCAGTTCTGTTTGAGAGCATCTGCCGCAAGTACAGTTGACGAGAGGTTATGGTTAGCTATGGAGAGAGAACCATGGACCGCCATAGCTAAGTGAGAGACACTTGAGAGGAGACAAAAAGAGATCGAAGTGCTGTTAGAGCTAGGAAAACAACTAACTTTATAGTACGGAAAAGTGGTGTAAGGAACGTGCACAAAATCCTCAATTATTTGACAAGTGTTTTTCTTTTTTCTCATTTATTTCGTTTTTTAAAACTGCATTTAAAAAGATCTATCTTTTAACAGTTCACCTTCATATGATAGCTTCATATTTTGTTCCACAGGAAAATCCGTGGGCTTGGCTTCCAAATATCCGCCGTCTTTCAAAATTTCTAAGGTGTATTTCTTTATGAAATGAAAATACCCATCTTTGGCCGCAAGACCTCCTTACTTAAAAAATACTTTAAGTTGCCCAAATTTTTATTACTCAGTCTCGTCAGAGGTACTTCAGATAATATTATTCTTGTTCAAGAAACTATTTACTCTTTCTCTCTCAAAAAAAAGGAAAAAGTGGTGGCTTGATGATGAAGATTGATTTGGAAAAAGCTTATGATCGTATTGATCGGGAGTTTTTGAGATGAGTTCTTCAAGATGCGGGGTTTCCTTCTACCATTGTGTCTCTTATCATATTCTGCATCACTTCTACAGCGATGAATTTTCTTTAGAATAGGGAAGTCAATAATTACTTTAAACCGTCTAGGTCTCTGTTAAGGTTACCTCTTCTCTCCTTATATTTTTGTTTTATGTCTAAATAAGCTTTCTTGCTTGATTGAACAGAAAGTAGCAGCGGGTAACTGGAAGCCTATCAAATTGTCAAGGGGTGGGCCTGCTATATATTTCTCATGTGATGCTTGCAGACGATTTAATTGTGATGGGCGAAGCTTCAATTAAACAAAGCAAAACCATGTTCGCTTGTTTAGATAAGTTTTGTACTTTTCAGGTGAAAAGGTTAATGTTGCCAAGTCTAGATTTTATGTTTCACCGAACACTGCCAAGACAATAGTAGACGGTATTCAAAGATGTACATGCATTGCTCCATGTGTTGATCTTGGATTGTATCTTGGTGTTCCCCTTTATACGCAGCGTGTTTCTCAACGAACCTATGATCATATTCTAACAAAGATCAAGAAGAAATTGACTGCTTGGAAGGCTGATTAACTCTCGCCTGCTGGTTGAGCCACTCTTGTGCAATCTATCACTAGTACCATGGTTACATATATTATGCAAACCATGAGACTTCCCATTGCTGTATCCAAAGAAATTGACTCTCTAAATAGGAAATTTCTTTGGGGTTCAACGACTAACAAATAGAAAGTGTCACTTCTTAAGTGAGATATGCTGTGTCGTCCACGTAAGGAAGGTGACTTGGGTTTTTCAAAAACTGCAAATATGAATTTGGCTTTGTTGGCTAAACTTGGTTGGCTAAACTTGGTTGGAAACTTGATGCCAATGATAATAGTTACGGGCTTGTGTTTTAAAGGCTAAATATTTTCAAGGCTCTACCATTTTGCAGTCGAAAATCAAACCTGTTGCTTCTCATACTTAGAGGAGCATTTGTGCTAGTAAGAATATTGTCACTCAGGGCTATTTAAGGTTGGTTAGATGTGGTGATCAAACATCCTTTTGGTTTGATAATTCCGAGTTAGCCTCGTTAATTGATCAAAATTCCCAACCCCTTTTGCGAGATGCGAAAGTCTCTGATTACTTAGACAACGAATCAAAGTTTTGGGATATTGTGCACTCCTTTCCTGAGAAAACCCTAAATCTTCTTTCTCTTTTCATGCCTGTTTGTGCGGAAAAGAACATAATTATTTGGTCTGCTTCTCCCTCTGGTGTATTCTCGGTAAGTTCAGCTTATCATCTTTTACCTGGGACATCACAAACGAATTTCAACTAGAATTTAGTGTGGAAGAAGAACTTGTCTCCTCGCATCAAATTTTTCTTGTGGCTGGTAATTCATAACCGATTGTTGACATTTAAAGCTTGTGTCCGACGGCATATCACTACTATAGCTAATTGTCCAAGATGTAAAAATCCTTGTGAATCAATTTTACATTTACTTCGAGATTGTCAATGTTGGACCAATGGTGGTTGACAAATAAAAATCCCTTTATGTTTTGATAATTATAAAATATATAGAATTGGTTAA
>JAOQMS010000178.1:31644696-31679281 GCA_027563885.1 Erythroxylum longipes | reverse complement strand
AATGTTTTCAAAATACATATTTACAATAAATTCAAATAAACTCCCAATGGTGACACGTAGTCGCCATAAAATCCGTACGGGAGACCCAGGGCTAACATTTTTTGTATCAGAGCAAGTAGGAATTAGACTCTAGAAACGGGGTCTAACACTAGGGCAGTCCTTGTTTGAAACTAACATTCTTTGATTGCTTCCTTATACTGAAAAAAATAAAATCAGCATCTTGAATAGCAATAGAGAACTTGGTAAACCATTGACAATAGGCTTGTTTTAACTCATATAAGGACTTGATGAGGCGACACACAAGCCCTGCCATTGAAAACTAGGAGTAAGAGATATATAGATTTCTTCGGAAAGATCACCATGAAGAAAAGCATTATGGACATCAAGTTAACGAAGAGACCAATTTTAAAGCAATTGCCAAAGCTAATAAGCAACACACTGTAACCATTTTAGCAGTCGGTGAAAAGGTGCCATGATAATCGATACCTTCGAGTTGTGTATAACCTTTTACAACTAGGAGCACTTTATAGCTTTCAAAAGAACCATCTAATTTGTGCTTGATTTTGTACACCTAATAGCAACCAATAGCCTGCTTTCCAGGAGGAAGAGACGTGAGAGACCAAGTATTGTTGACCTCTAAAGCAACTAACTGATATTGCATTACTTCTTGCCAAGAAGCAACTTGATCATAATATGTAGGCTCAACATCATTAATAACACTAGCAATAAGTAAACAATGATATGGTGACTAACAATCATAAGAGATAAAATTGCAAAGAGGATACCGTATACCTTTATGTGGAAAAGATGATGAGGGTGATAATGATTTAGGAGACATCACTTGGTTGCAAATATAGTCATGTAAAGCTGCAGGAGGAACATGAAGTTGTTGAGAACGACGCAACGGGGTTGCTTGTGGTGAAGTAGCATAAAAGGCAAGGATGGGTTCTGGCGATGTTCGTTGAATGGATAAAGTGGTCTTTAAACCAATAAGATCTATTATAGTAATAGGTAGGACAAAATCGATGGTTGGTATGGAAGGGCAACGAATTCATAATTTCTCCACAAATTTTTAGATGTAAAATCACTTATAGTAGTATCAAGATCAATATTATCTAATATATTCTTATTGATATATAAAATAACTAAATTACTCAACCTTTTTTGTGACACTGATAACCTAAAGTAAGTTTTCAATAATTTTAACTCTAAAAAACTTCTCAAAATTGATACTATAATCACAGGTATAATTAATAGAATTTGATAAGGAATTGAAACATTTATATAACAATGTACAACTTTAATAAATTCAAGAATTTCAACAATAACAAAGTCATTTGTAACACTTTTAATTTAAAAATAACATAAATTTACGTTTAATATATTATTATGAAAAAAAGTAGTTATAAAATTAGTGCAAAATTCTCTTAGTTCATTATCGTTCAACAACTTTAACTTCTTTGAATTAAATAAAAATAAAAATTTCTTTCAAATTTCGTTACTTGTTCAAATTTATTCTTCAACAAAACAATTGTCACATCTACAATAATTAAAAGTGCTAAAAGAGAGATGGATAATTATATATAGCAGATAAAGAAATGACACTTCCTTTTTAAAAAAATATCAAATGTTACAAAAATGTCACAATAATTATCTTTTTTAATTTTTTTAGTATATGCTTTCAGATAAATGCCTATCTATCTAATTACTTGTGAGGCCCACCAAAACTTAATTAATCCTACGTGAGATCTTATTTTACTTATTTAAAAGTTTAAATTTTTTGCAAAATTGTACTCTTCAAAAATCATCAACTCCGTACAAGAAGCCATCGAAACATTTTATTGAAAATTGGAGTTTTAACTAAAAGTCAAAAAATGAAATTCTAATTATATATAAAGATCAAATATTATTATATTAATATATTATATCATTGTTAGTAAATATGTTAGAATATATCTCAATTGATGGTTAAATTCGAACTCCTCTTTAGCTCATTTAATAAAGCTTAAAATTTAGAATAAAAAATTCAGCCACAAATTTTTTTTTTTTCATTTTCTACTAGATAAATTGTTAAGAAACCTTTTGGTATAGACAAACATCCTGAAGCAAATTTATTGATTTTTCAATTTCTACTCTTTCTAACGAATAGATTTATTATTTTTTAAAATTTTCAACTATTTTAATAAATATATTTATTAATTTTTAACTTTTTAAATAAATGGATCCCTATAAATCTAGGTCTGTCCTAAACAAATGTCCTTCTTGCCCTTGTCCAGAGATAGGTGATGTAGGGGACGTGTACAAAATCCTCAATCATTTGACAAATGTTTTTCTTTTTTTGTTCAATTTATTTCTTTTTTTAAATTGAGCGTAAGAAAAAAAAAAACTGATGTTCACATTTACATCATGTAATGAAAATTTTACCGAAATTTAACAGTTAATATCACTTTGTAGCTATACAAAATCTAAATAATTAATTTGATATTATTTAGTTTTTCTATTGGATATTGTTAAATAATTACTATTTTATAGTTAAAATTTTTAATTTTTATTTTAAACAATTCTTATTGTTTTATATTAGCTTATATGATTTGTAGCATCACCCTACCTTAATTTATTTATTTTCATTCCTTTTTTAAGTATAGAATCTTCCATATAATTCAAAGTATTTATTCACTAATACACATAATATAATACAATTTTTCTTTTTTATTTTAAATATATTATAAAACATATACATTAATATTAGTAAATATTGATAACCATCGATATTATAAATAGTAAAAACTATTATTTTCTTAAATAACATATTTTATTAGATAAAACACCTACTAAATACTACTAAAAGATGGTCATATAGTTATTCCCATTTCGAAAATATATTTATACCATATTTCTTAAAGATAAATCTTATCAAATTATAGTATTTTTTATAACACGAAATAATTATATTTTCTCCATATATATGCTTCAATTTTTTCATTAATTATATAAAACAAGTTAATGTTATCATAAAGTTATTAATAAATTTTTGGTGATATTTAGGATTGGTTTGGGGAAGCAATGGTGGTTGATAACCTGCTGAAATCAACTTGCTGAAATGAATAAGTACTTATGTATTTGAGATTGCTATTTTGGTAACTGCTAAAACGTGAAAATAGATATTTGACAAATACAGTTGCAGTTGCTGAAAAGAGATAAAATGACTAAAAAATCCTTTAATTTAATAAACTATTAATTGTTGTATAAATAATTAAAAAATATTATTAGTCATATAAATTTAAAATATCAAATAATAAAATATTAAATTAAAATAATAAATATAAATAAAATAAATTTAATGAATAAAATATTTCATAAAAATATATTATTAGTCATATAAATTTAAAATTATAAATATTAAATTATTAAATAAAAATAATAAAAATATAAATTTAATAAATTTAATAAATAAAATATTTCATAAAAAATATATTATTAGTCATATAAATTCAAATTATAAACGAAGAAGACGATATATTGGACTTGCTTTCTATTAGTTGAGGGTACAGTAGAAAATAATAATTATCAGAAGGTTATTAATGGAAAGTAAAATTTTTACTATAGAAGCACTTTTCTACCGCAACTATCTTTCTGCTTATCGATTTCTGCGGTGGCATCGTACTTTTCTCTAATCTTCAGTTGTTCGCCCGCAGATCCAAACATGTGACTGTGGTGAATAAGTACTTATCCCCACCACACCGCAAATCCAAACGGAGCCTTAATTGAGAGAACTTGAAAGTTATTAAGTTGAAAGTTAAATCCCTAAGAATTAAGATGTTATGGCAGTTATGTGTGTGTGTATTATATATATAGACATAAACTTATTAATTATATATATATAAACTTATGATTAAATTAATTATTTGTATTAATTTTATATAATTATTTTAAAAAATATATAAAATACTTCATACTATAACACTATTAATGATAAAATTTAATATTGTTGAAATGAATTTAATCATTATATTCAAAAAAAAATTAGGCACTTTACAAAATTTAGTAACACTTGGAACTTGTTTTTTTTTAATGATTTTTCTTAACTTCAAACTTTACAATCACGTTAAAAAGAGTTTTTCTCGTATTTATTTTTAAAATTTAATCGACAGTATATTAAATTATTCTTAATACCCGTATAAATTTACATGTTAAAATTATAAATATTAAAAATTTCATGAAGATCATAACAACTCAACTCAGTTAAATTCTATCAAAAAAGTAAAACACATTTTCTGAATATGGTTCATAAGTAGGGAATTTAGTGAGTGAAGATACTAAGAAGATAGTAACAGGAAGGCGATTTGGTAAGACCAGGCTCACTTTTCTATTTTGTTCTTGACAGAGACGGAAGTTAAGGAATAAAGCTTCCTTTGTTGAACTATTGCTAAGGCTCTTTTTCGTACTATTTGTGAATAATAAAGAAATTAGTAGGTCACCAATAGTAGTTTCGTCGATTATTTTATACTAAAGTAGCTCATAGTTCTTTGGTTAGTTAAAAGTATATTTTGAACGGTAATGTTTATAACATAATACATAACATATCCTAATGTTTTGAAGCATTCAAATTGAACCCTAACATTTTTCAAATATTTAAAAAAGATCTTAAATAAATAGAAAATTTAGTAGAATTAACTTTCTATTAATTAAATGTCACATCTATGTTGATGTGATATTTTTTATTTTTTAATAAAAAGTGAGTCTTACGTTTTTGAAATGTATAAAAGTAAATCTCACCGTCAATTGATGAATGAGACTCATTTTCTATCACATGACAATAGGATGTACTTTTTAATTAATTTAAAAAAGCTAATTATGTGACAATAAGACTTATTTTTGAATTTTAAAAATATAAAAAATATTATGTTAGTATTAATATAATATTTAGCAGACTAAGAGTAAATTCAGCCAAATATTTTGTTTATTTAGGTTTAGTTCGAAATGTTTTGAGAATATAAGGGTTCAATTTGAATGTTTCAAAACGTCGTGATTCAAGTTATATTTTATTATAAATGTTGAGATTCAACATATACTTTTTGATCTTCTTTAGTTTAAAAAGAGAGGTAGCATTCCTCTCTTAATGATGTTCCTCTAAAAGAGGAATATATATCTATATATATTGAATTATTAATATATAAGTTTTCTAATGACATATGTGAGAAAAATAGGGAACGATAGAGATTTCAATTTTCCTAATTACTAATAAACTTAGCTTTGAAGTTCCTTAATTTTTCATTAGCAAAGGTTTAGAAATAATGTCAAGTCAACTGAATCAAGCAATTTGCTTTTTCTTTTTAATTTTATGGTAATAAAGTCTAAATTAATATCCACTAATTTAAAGTTAAACTCCACTAGTTTTTGTAATAATTGCTAAATTGAAAACTAAAGATATTAGAATTTGGAATTAGCGAAGGGGCAAATTAGACAAGTTTTAGTATCTCTTTGATCGATTTTCTCCTGTTTGCCTATGATGATTGCATTTGGCTCTTGAAAAAACGGAAGAAAGAAAACAAGTATTTTACCATTATTTCTATAATAAAGTTGTGATTTTTATCCTTCTAGGATAAATCTGGACGTTATTTGTATCGATCTGTACATAGAGTATTTTTTGCAGTGATAAAATTATTTTTTTGTATTTTGTATTTATTGTTTGATTTTTTTATGTTATGTTATTTGAACATTATCGTTGGAGAGTTTGGATTTTGCTAAGCTAGTTTTCGAAGTTGAATCGGTTTAGTTGACCTCATTGTTACTAAATCTTCTCAAGTTGTTTATGAATTTTGCCTACTGAAGAACTTGTCTGAATGCATCCTGCTTAGCATTTATAAATTTGAGCTTTCCTCTAGTCTTATGAAGCACATGGGTATTTTCTTAAACAACTCAAAATAGGTAGATTGCGTCTCTTTTGTGTGTTAATGTCCAAATTTAGGAGGCTTGATGTCGGAAAAGTTGCATTGTTAAGTACTTCTACCTCGTGTGATTTAATGCTTTGGCTGTGTTACTAAAGTTGATATTTTTATAAAGTGAAACAAATTTTAGTAAGGTGTCCCAATAATAGAGTCGTCATCACCAAAGGTCTTTGCATGTAGATTTTGCAAAGCTTTTGGAAAGCCACCCAAGAATCATCATAAAAGAGAAGTTCAAGGTAGATCACGGTAACTTTTTTTTTGAGTGTCTTTCCTGGTCTCCGTGGACCCATTATTATATCTACAAACAACTGTGAGCATCATGATCACGCCTCTTTTATCACTCTTAGTTTATCACGAGCAATGCACAAGGTATTTGGTTTAACAAAATCATATGATTTAAAAACCAGTAACCTTAGCAAAACTAGTTCTGTTAATATTGATCAGTTGGTCAGTACATTCTCTTCTGATCCTAGCCTAATAGCATTTGCGGAAGTTTCCTGTGATTCTTCCTGAAGTGGCAAGTAAGCATCCTAATCTTGAATCAATCAGTAATGCTCCCTTGAAATTGATCCATAACGTTTGATACCTATTAGAATTTGTTTGATTCTTGGTGGAGTCTATTTCTCAATTTGGTCGTGTGATACATCTCATCTTGTATTATGTCCGTTTAGTTAGATGCTTTTTTTTTTTTCTTTCTGTAGGTTTTAATCTAATAAGTGCATAGGAGTTAGAGATTCGTAGGAATCCTTAATTTGATTCTTTAATTTATTGGTTTCATAGGGGATTATATTATTATTGTTAGATTTGATTTGTACGTGATTCTCCTACTGTATGTATTTGGTTAATTAACTGGACATCTGCTCGATTAACTGGTCGAACTTTTCTTCTTTTCTTATTCTTATTTTTCTTGTGCTTATTATTATTATTATTATTATTATTATTATTATTATTATTATTATATTTTTTAATATTTGTATTCTTATTTGTCTTATTATTATTATTATTATTATATCTTCTAAACTTGCATCTCATACTTAAGTTTTTTTTAACTCTTCATAATAATAATAATAATATTATTATTATTATTATTATTATTATTTCTTCTAAACTTGCATCTCATACTTAAGTTTTTTTTAACTTTTCATATCATATTTGTTTATGAGTTTATTAGAAATAATCTCTTTACCTTATATAGATAAAATTACGTAGTATGAAACTTCTCCAAACTCCAAATTAGTGTGAGATTCAACTTAATATCAAGAAGATAGATAATAATGATGACGATGATATATAGGATATCTCAAAGGTCCAAGCACGTGCCGAACTTTGTCCAAAATGGACGTATTCTCGGGTCTCACACAAAATTAGACACAACAATTGAAGAGTAAATGAATTAGTAATTAGTAATTAATTATAAGATTTTATTACTGATCTTAACACGCAAATTCGCATTTAGCGAAATAAGAAATTTCAGTAACTCAAACCACGGCGTGAAGAGTTTGTGCCTTATCTACAATAATTGTTGTTCAAATTTGAAATCAAGCGTTACTTAAGAATGGTGATAAAATTCAATATTAATACCTTTTGAATATTATTTTAAAACTATTAAATAATTCCTCTCAAATTTTAATTTAATAATTCAATTGATTAAATTTCATATAAAATATCTTCTCTCTTAAACATAATAAATTAATAACTATTAATGAAAAATTTTTATTTTAAAAAATGTTTACATACAATTTTGTTTTCACTTTATCCTTTCAATTTTTTAATCTAAATATTTTTCAATATTTTGACGTTATACCTTTTTATCTCTATACCCATCGATACAGTAGATACAATTCAAAAATCTGCTACACATCCGATACATCAACAAGATATATTATGAGCCATTTTGGTACCTTTTTTGGTCGGTATGCCATTTGGTGCCGTTTTCTGGTCAGAACGAGTATAGTATATCCATAACTGTGACATAAGCATCAGCTTTAACCTGTTCTTAGGTAATTTACACCATTAGTTACATATACATTTCTTCTATTGATCAGTATAGAGGGCAGAGTAATTGCAAGTGTCTTAAAACAAACACTCAAATAATGGTCTCCTACACTGTCCAAAAACAAGACACTAACCAAGTGAGTGGGATAGAACAAAAGTTTGGTAACATAACATTAGCAAATCAGGCAAGTGCAAGTTGGACTGGTACTGAAATAAGCAGTGCAATGACAAGAACAAGTAATGTAAAGAGGATTATGCACTCATGTCCCTATCTTCATGTGTCTTGAAAAGGAGTTGCCATTTTTTTTGAACATTTCCCTTTTTCCTTCTGTTGGATATGTAGGGGATCAAAGGATTGATTCTTAACCAGATGGTTCCCAGAATTCGGTGTGAAGGTACGCTTCATCTACAAGTGAATTTAAGTGAAGCTGAACAATTAACGAATAAAACAGTCACCTTTTATGCTTGAAACCCAACTCCATTGCTAAAAGGTTAAGGACTTGGGAACTTTATCTGACAGTGCACAAGCCTCTGGGTTGTTAGGATCCAAACTTTGACCTTGCACGAAAGTCAACTCGAGATCTTCACATCCATTAGTATTTGATAACATGGTGGCGTAACCAGAGTTCGTACATCAGCATATGAAATGCATCATATTTGATGGGAGGTGAATTCCACTGGAAATGCTTCTGAACCTGATAATGCATGCCGTGAGATATATTCAGCAGTTCTTTTTTGTTGACAATTGTGAAAATGCTCCACTTGGGAACAGAACATAAGATTAATGGTGGACAAGCTTTTACCTCAACTAAATTCTTGTGCAGTTCAACAAACTTCTCATAGGGTATTCCTTTGAGAATCTGTTTGAGTTGGTACACGTCTTGCTCCTTAAGTATGACAGAAAATTTGTGCCAATTCAGAATGTCATTGAATGGCAGATCATAATAGTCGGATAATATCACTGCAGCAAAAATGAGAAACTATTTAGGAAAAAAAACTATGGCCCAATTTACTCGGACAAGGAAACATCAAAAGAAAAGGCACAAAACAGAGACAGAAGGGTCAGAGTTCTTTACAAGTCCAAAATAATAAGAAAGGTCTTTTATCCTGAACTCTCTAAATAAGTGACATGGAACCTGAACATGTGACTCTTCCACCTCGACTACTACTATTGCAATACTGAACAGCACAACTGTTATAATGATACAGAAGAGAGTACAAATAAAGATTTCAGTTCTCAAGTCAACAATCCTCACTTTTCTTGAAACTACATGTAGTAATATGAGTTTTTCATGCAGTCCAATTTTAAGAGTAACACATTTAAGCATGAAAAACATCAAAATATTGTTGCATTATCTTCCCCTTAATCATCGCATGCTGAATGTGATCTTTTATGTCAGACTAGATACAAAAGTTAGAGCCTTCCTCAGTGCATTGCATGGTTCCATGATTGAGACTCAGAAAGTGAATTAATACAAAAGAGAAATTAAAAAGAGGAAATTGAAAAAGCTCATTCTCAATCATTTTGATTGGTGGAGTGAAGGTACCTGATTTCAAGAGATTTTGAACCTATATTTTGGGTTAATGAACAGTTTACCCATTTGTCTGAGGACTGAGGTATAAAAGCTATTTCAACCAGAATTTTATACTCACCAGGAATACATCCATAGTGAATTGAGTCAGCTATGCGAGCACTATTGACCTGAGAACCACCAGGACATATGCAAAATTTACTTCTGTAGAATCTCTTTTGATATACCAGATGCCCAGTTGCCCTACTAATTCTGTTATTTGAGATATCTAGTTCTGTATCATTCTCCCACACACGTGCCAGGATAACTCTGATTTTAGAGTTTCGGTGACCAGCCCAAAAACCAAGAGTTGTCCTGCAAAGCATTTTTTGTTATGGATCTACATTTAAAACCAGATTAGGTTGCATTTGAAGTTCAAGATCACCTTTAATAATAGACAATTTACTACACACCAACAATTTCAGGCAATGATCAAATCAGATACCCAAGTCCAAACTAGTTTCAAGAGATCAAAACAGATCCAAAGCTGCACATAAGAATTTCTTTAGAACTATTTTCAGGTATTAGCATTCCTTGTTGAGAACATGGAGCTGAACTCAATTGTTCGTCGAATGTTGCAACCTTGAAATAGCATATGATCCAAGTACAAAATAAACGAGAAAGCAACCCCCAAAAAAAAAGTTTAAGCAATATTTCAGTTATTTTCATTATAGAAGGACTATATACAGTTCAATTATAAGAATCACATATCCCCTCTTTCTTCTTCCTATAAAAACAGTGGACAAAAAAAGGGTGGCAACACAATCATGACATAAGAGTAGTAAATATAATTGCAATATGAAAATATACGAGTAACCTATCTGGATTCATGAAACAAGTTCATTAAGCTAGTAAGTCAAGCTTGATAATCAAAGAAATGGTACCTGTTTTCCACATCATTTCCTCCAGCAGGAAGAGCAAATGGCTGTAGTACTTGAGGAAGTGCAATATCCTTGTGTGGAATGAATCCAACATCGTAACTTGGTGAGCACACCACTCTAATTGCATTTTTTACTAAGAAAGGATGTCCTTCCGTCGCCCTTACACCAACATCATGACAGGTAACAAAAAAATGATCTGCACCGAGAGTCCTGTTCCAGTAGGGATACTTGGAGATCAAGCTATCCACGTAATTCTGAACAATGATAGTCATATTCTCATATGAAGTGCCCTGGAAAAACAATGAAAGCAAAATAACAATGATCACTCAACTGAATATTAGGTGGAAGTAATTGAATTCCCTGCTGCAGTTTGTTTTAAACTGTTGAATTGTTAATACCTATATCTTTGCCATCTTTCTGTTCACAATTAGTTAGATAATTGCTTTATGTTCCAAATGATATGATGTCATCTTTTGTGATTAATGGTATGCTACCTTTGTATATGCTTTCATCCACCACACTTTGAAACAATGAAGCAAGGTCATAATGAAACTTAGAACATCTAGTTACAAGGCTAGATTTCTAACATAACATGTTCAAACTTGACAGGCATTTTTTCCTTGTCAACTTTCAATGTCATTTAATGGAAAACAAATATGAGAACTGTTTCAGTTCAGTAAAACTGTGAGTTTAAACTTCCAACAAGTATGAGTCCCTCAATAAAGCTAAAGTTTTTCATTTTTCACTAAGCAATTGGGCAAAACAAAAGCAGAAGTAGCAAATATAAGCATTAAGTTAATTCATTAAAATAAAAAACGAAGTATTGACAAAAAACCCTACCTTCCCTCGCATCTTGTGGCAGGAGATCGGAATGAAGAAGAGATGAGCCTGATCTGGATCTTTCGTCAAGAATCGACTTTCTCGAATATTTTGGAAGAAGTAACCTTCACTCGCGTACTTTCCAGTAAGCTTCCTTGGAGTCTGATAGAAAGTGTTTGGATCTCCATCAGGATACACATAAACCTTGAAATTCTCTTCCATTTCCTCATAGCTCGCTTTGAACGTGCGTGGCGAATTGTACAGATCGCTGGCCTCATCGCCGACGCAAGATCTCGCATTCCACGTCTTCGCCTCCGAGCAATCGACGACGTTGGACGAGGCGATTCGGACAGGTGAGCGGAGAGAGTTGAGTGAGAGGCAAGTTAAGTAGACTAGCGTTATAGTTATGAGAACGAGGAGGACGCCTCTCGGTTGGAATTTCCCGGCTGACATCGCCGGCGACGGTGACAGTGTTTTAAGTGTTAGCTCCAACGTGTGGAGAGTTCTTACTCTGAAAGCGGCATTTGGCTTTGGCCATCTGTACTGTGTCAAAGAACACTATCTTTTGTTTTTCCTTTAATTATTTAACTGAATTTATAATATCATATAAGAAGAAACACAGGAATCTCTCTCTCTTTTTAATTATTTTTCCTTTTTTAAATGCAAAATTTTGAAAATAAATAATAATTTTTAAAATTTTAAATTAAATACTTAAAAGTAAGTAATAATTACTCTTTAAGCCAATTATTTGCATTGCTCTTTTTTATAATTACATATAAATTTTGCTGAGGCGTTTAGTTTAGAGAGATATAGTAGAACGCAATCTTACTCCCAATTAATAGAGATATTATTTTTAAATTTTCTTCTTTTTAAATATATTTTTAGAAATTTGACTCCCACCTAAAACAATATTAAATGATAAGATTCTAGAAGAAATAATAAATTAATATGAATTTAATTTAATATCTACAGATCAAGCTTAATTTAATTAAAGTCAAAATCAAAATTTTAAAATTTTGATTAATTATAAAAAATCTAATAAATTAAATAAAAAGATGTTTAATCAATTTAAAATTCAAAATTAATTTATTTTTTAATATAAAGACCGAACTGATTTTAAACTCTAAGCTTAATTGTAATAAGATATTGATATTAGATAAAGCAATGATTTAACATCAAATAACAAGACTAGGGTTGACATCCAATTTGACCTGCTTGTACGTGACCCAAATTTGACTTAACTCAGTTTAAATTACTATCAAAATGATATCATTTTTAATTTGATTGAGTAAATTCGAATTATATCAAGTCAATCTCTTAAATTTAAATTTAATCTAAAATTAATCATTTTGAATCGTTGACTTCAGACCGGACCAGACCGGACCGGATCGGATTAGGGCAGGGCCAAATATGTCAAACCAAATCGATATTCGTTTCAGTGGTTTACTAGAGCACTATGTAATAGCTTTATCTATGACTGGAGATTAAAGCATTATTTCCTAAATGACAATTAACTATGTAAGCAACTTAAATGGACACAAAACACAAATACAAGTCAGGAAAGAGTTCTCCCATTTTGAGATTGTAGCATATACAAGAAAATACCACCTGCAACTGCAACATTAAGGGACTCGAAGTCTCCTGACATTGGGATGCTCACAAGTTCGCATTCTTGTTGAGCTTTATCTGAGAGGCCATGCCCTTCATTTCCCAAAACCAACAGTAACGGCACATCAGCCAAAGATTCTGCAAACCCTTGGGACAACTGGGACACTAGCTTCAGCTCATCGTTACACTCCGGATGACCAGCTAGCATCTTCATCTTGAACTCCTTTTTGATGGCCTCAAGATGATACCAATCACCAGACACGATCGGCAGTTGGAAGGACGCTCCTCGACTAGCTCTTAATGCTTTCCCGCTAAACGGATCGCAACAACCAGGGAGTAAGAAAACACCACCCTGTTGGCCATCAATTATCATATCAGATATTCAAAATTCAGTCACGAATGGACAATGAACTGACCTAGACAGGGTTTCTCAGAAATACATTATGTGCAGCAATTGTGCAGAGTTCGTATGACAACAGCATCATAACACGAAAAACCTGGAGGGATCCTATGAAGTTTCACTCTGCTCTGGAGGGAGCAGTTAATCGATTCAGGAGAAGTTCTCAGAACAAGATCTTAAAATGTTTATCTTGCTATTAAAGATGCATGTTCTACGGTTTTCTGATGGTTAATATTAAGATGGACCCAAATTGGTATGGAAAAGCTTGATTCTTTTGATGTTTCTCTTCTTTGCTTACCCATCTAAATGCCACAGCTGACCTGAGTAGTGTACCAAGGTTACCTGGATCCTGCAACAAACAGAGCATTCATGAAGGCAACATATATTCTACAACTTTACAACATAGGAGATCACTGCATAGCATTCAAGATTCTATTCTACAACCATGCTTTTTATTCCATGGGAATCCATTGAAACAATTTCAGGTTTCTAGTTAGTTACCAACGTAAGAAATTGCTGTAAGTTATGTGATTCAATTTTTCTTCAAAAAAGAAGAAAGAAAGGCAAGTGAAGACTAGACTGTTGAGTAAAAGCAACTTAACAGTGTCAATTTCAGTGAACAAACAAGCTAAAGCAGCAGAATCATCACAATTCCAACATTCTTGAGGCACAATATGGACAAGAATCACATGGCTGCATATTCTATGGAAAGTCCAGATTACAATGAAACGATAAAGGAGAACTCAAGCTAAGAACAAAGAGAATCAACAATTACCTGGATTCCTTCAAGGACTAGAATTCGATGTCGAGATGGGAACCATTTGCAAAAGTCAGAATCTTTCTGGTGAGAATTAGCAAGGAAGTAGCTGGTGGGGAATTTCATCAGAGCAATTGCTTCAATAGCCTCGGTAGATTGTATCTGGGAAAGCTTTTTCATGACCAAAGCGCTCACACGCAAAGTACGTTTAGCAGATTTCTCCAGTTCCTCAGGTACTTTGGCATTATCAAGAAGGAAAAGGTAATCAGTTTCAATAGTTCTTTCTTGCAATGACTCCTGAAATCTGTGTATCTCCCTGTGAAAAGACAAGCTTGATGTGAACTAGGTAAAATCAAATTAAGGAAAAACGATGAAGAACCATGTAAATGCACAAAGAAAGAGAGGTGCCCGTATAAAAAAGATGTGGTTTTGAGAGTACCTGATAGGAGTGGTACCAACAACAAGAGCTGAAGCATGAGAATGGCGATAAGGGGAGCTGCGACTGAGCTTGACACAGTGCTTGACGAATGGATTGGAAGTACTGGTGATAGATTTGAGATGAGCTGGTAATGAAAATTTGGCCAACTCTGAAAGATTATCAGTATCGTCTTGGTCTTCTTCTTCATGATAGTAGGATAGCTTTGCGATTGAAGAAATGGGTTTTAAAGGAGGTGGAGAAACTGTCGATAGGGAAGGCGCGTACAGGCTCTGCATTTCTTTAGCTTCGATGTCTCTACTCTAGTAGGCACGAGAGATAGTGACATCAGGTGAGGACAGCCATGAATGACATATATAAGAAACTAGAGCCTATTCGACGATTTCGCTGTAAACATTAGGCGAACGTCGGATTTGTGTGTATTGGCGTTCACGTTTGGTACTTCATAGCGGCCAGTTTCCCAGGCTTGACAAAACAGTCTGGGCGGCCTGAAATCAATAGGCCAGGAACCGCTCGACGGAATTTTAGACCTAGTATGCAGTTTTTTTTAATTTTCAAACCATATTTTTCTAATAAAACAACATTATTTTCGTATAAAATAATGTTATTTTTAATTTAAAATTTTTATTTAAAAAAATTAAGTTCTGGACCGTACCCCATTCATTGTCATTCCTACAAATACCTTTAAATGATGACATTCAATAGGGTCGGGTCACATTTATTATTAGAATTTCTCGTTTCAAACAAAAATAATTTATAATAAGTATAGTAAATTAATTCTGGTCTAATTCTTAAAATTAATAAACCTAATATGTATATTCATTGAATCAAATTCTATTTAACTAAATTCATATCATGTTCGAATATTTAAGCTTAAATTGGATTAGATTTGAACTCGAATTTTATGAAAATTTTTGAAATTAACTAATTATAATAATATAGTTTAAACTCAAGTACCCCATTGGATTAGATTACTCTTCAATGGGGTCGTGAAGCAAGACCAAACACTGAGTAGAGTTGTGACTCCAGACTTGGTCAACCCGGACTTTGACCTATTAAGTTAAAGTCAGACAGGGCAACATCAAAAACACCAATCCTAAAGCTAAGGCCTAGATAAAAGGATCATCCTAGCTTCTAAAGATGGTGTTCACAAACAAATCCTTTTGGTACTTGAGAACATAATTAAACACTAGTATTAGCATCCTATATCTTCTGAGATGCAGACACATTCATTGAAGCTCCATGACTGGGGAAGCTATCAATAGAAACCATGGTGCTGTCATTATATACCCGTTCAGCTGTAGGTGGAAGATATAGCCTCTCGGATGCTGCCACTGTAGTGTTAATTCTTTGAACCATTTGAGGAATGTACACGGCCTCTGAAGTTGACGGCATAGCATCATTCCGTTGAGAAGCTGGGTTCATGTTTTCAGTCCTTTGATCAGGCACTCTAGCAATATATATTCTCTTGGAATTGGGTGACGAAATGGCATCGGGTCTCTGAGATCCTGGACTTACCTGATCACTTCTGTGAGACGTAGAAGGTATGTATCTACTCTCCGGAGGTGGGAATATGGAATTACGTCTTTGAAATGTTTGGCTCAGACGGTCATTCAAGTGTGTAGGATTTGCTATAATGTCGTACAATTTCTCCGAAGCTGGATGTACGGCAGTGTTGGTTCTGTGAGAGCTTGAAACTTTGCTATCATTCCTCTGCGATGTTGATGGACCTATGTTTTCATTCCCATGAGATGTAGACACATATAAGCACTCAGACGCCAATGAGAATGCTGATTCATTCCTCTTGGTAGATGACCTGACATTTCCATTCCGTTGAGATGCAGACATATAAATCCCCATTGATGGGGAAGAGATGCTTTCAGTCCTTTGAGAAGATAGGCTTGAAGTATCATTCCACTGAGATGTTTGGGGTATATAAACACTATCAGATGACTGGGACATGGTTAAAGCTATTTCGTGGCTTGAATTCGATGCAGAGAGTATACTGAAGGACACTTTGTTATCTGGTAAATCCTGCTCAGCTGTCGGAGGCAACACTAGAGATGCTCCCTGGCTGTGTAGATCCTCATCAGTAATTGAATGTAAGGAAGACACTCCTGAATTTGGTAAATCCTCGTGCAGGAACTCTCTGTGCCTAGGGGAATCCCTCTCAGATGCAACTGACATGGCTGGCGACACTCTTTCACTGGGTGAATCTCTCTCGGATGGAGGCAAAGCTAACGAAACTCGTCTGCTTCCTGTTTCCATCTCAAAGTGCGTGAGAGTAGACAATGAGACTCCCAGACTAGGCAAGTCCCTCCATTGTTGAGCCACTGTCTTTATCTGCGTGTAAAACTGCACACCTGCCTTTCCTGCATTTCAGAACATACTCCACTGAGAGAGAAAAAGAGAAAGAGAGATGAAATGAAAAAGTTCTTTATACTGCATAAACTCTTCATCAATGCCATATAACTCCAATCTTTTTCCTCCTCACGTTTTTTCCTTTCTATGAACAAGGTTGGGTTTTGCATTAGTGAAGTGAATTGAAAGATGATATACCGCAAAAATTAAGATCGCCAGCAAATGATGCTTTCGGTTCATGCCATGTGGAGAATGGCAAAGGGATCGGAATTGGAATATTGACTCCAACCTGTTAACACAAGGCTCAAGTCAAATAATTTTTGAAGAGCTGACGCTTACAGAGCACATACACGACCCAATAAAGACTAGGATAACCTGTGACAGCCCCACTTGGATGGACAGTTTAGGCACATGACAACTCCTTTTGATATTGAAATTTCATTTAGCTATTTTCGAATGGAAATTTCACTTAGATTTAAACAGAAGTAATAAGCTGAAGCTGAAAAGTTTTAATGCTCTCCATTCACGCCATCAATGTATTCCCTACATTGAATGCATCTGAAGAACTAAACCATATTCAGGCTTCAGTTTTTCAGTCTCTAGCTTGCATATTTCTCTTGCACTCTAGCAGATGGTGTCTCAGAATAGTGTACTACATTGACAGGGCACGTAGGAATTAAAGATGGTTAAAGGGACGTCTTCGACATCTTTCCCAGACTTACCATGCCAGCATCGATATCGTTCTGGAACTTCCTTGCTGCAACCCCAGATGTTGTGAATATGGAAGCTCCATTCCCGTACCTGGATACAAGATTTCAAATGCAAACAATATAGCAGAACCATGATTTACTACCACATGGAGAGAGTATGGAAAAATGCACCTAGTAAGGTTCCAACATAAATCGACAACCTAAAGATTCTTGAGAAAATATTATTAACATTGAGGACAGATTACATCCACTCAATCTTGCATGAAGCAGGGAAGTAAAAAAAAAAGATTTGACAAGAAAAATATAGTCCAATTTGTTTACAATACTAAAGCTCATCAGTGCATCTTCCTCAGTCACTGCCAGTACCTATTTTTGTTTATAATGGCTATGGCCTCTTCCAGGCTGTCCGCCTGTTTGCAATCAAAAAGAGTTTGTCAACCTACTACAGACAAATTTACCGTTCACAAAAAGCAAGTGAATCACTAATAAAAGGCGCACCTGCATGCACAGTAGTACCGGTCCAAAAATTTCTTCCTGCTCAACACAAACATTGCTGTCAACAATATGGCAAGGTCTTTGGTTCAATTCTTATATTACTGAGAAAAATGCATTATCCAAGTCGACTTATGCTAAAAAGCATATGAAAAATCGAGAAGTGAAATGTAGTTACCTTATAGCAATCCATGTTGATAGTAACATCACACAAGATTGTTGGACCAACAAAGCTTCCCTTTTCATATCCTGGAACCTAAAAAAAGATTTAAAACAAAGACCAGACTAAGAAAGTAAACTCATCTAGAATAGAATGAAAAGACTCTCATATGTCACTAACCTTTGCAAGTAAAGGTAGGGTTTTAGATGGAAGACTTTAGCAGGTTAGATGTGAGAAAGAAGTATATTAATTATTACTATCAGTCAAAAGAAAGAAACGAGAATGGTATATACTGTGATGCCTAATTATGTCAATAGTCACTAACTAAGCTCCTAGTGTCATGTTTACATAGCTCGTAAAAAAGTTAACTTCATTTTGGATAACAGTTGCTTATGCTTACTTGGAGATATCCGTTGAGTTTTATCTGAAAGTAGAGAACTGAGATGGTTGTTGATCTAAGTACCTCTCTTTTCTCATATGCCAAAATTTCAAACCCAACGTAGTAAGAGAAATTACAGATTCTCCACACCAACCTACCATCAACAGCCTACTTTTGGGCATCAAAACAAACCATGATTTGTAGAACAAGCTCCAGCAACTATTTGCCCATGTGTGAGCAGGAGCTGGTATAATCTAATAATTTCAGTTTTATATTATCAGCAATGAATAGCACAACATCAGAAAGGATAGAAACAAATACACACCAAAATGTTTCTTCCATCAAGATGAAGCCGAGCACCGCTATCAACCGCACTCTGTACTAATCTATTCATCCAGTCCTTCACCTGTTCATTTTAACATACCCATCTAACGAGTATAAGAAAACCTAATGAAAAAGGAACCAACTATGTAACAACCATAAGCTAGAAATCAATGGGAAGAAACCAAACCATCTGGACAAATACTAGTTAATAAGTAACATCTAATGATATAAGAAAACCTCAAGAAAAAGTTACCATGTACAAGTCATATGCTAAGAAACCAACAGAAAGAAAAGCAAGCTAGCTAGGTGGAGTATATAAGTGAACTAAGAAATCAAACCTTGCATAATTATGAACAAAAGAGAACCAGCTACCAACATAAACTTTCACTTCATCAAGTTAATGAAATAATATTCTCAACCAAGTATCTTCACCTCTTTGCTAATCACTGGACCAAGGTCTGCACAGGGATCAGTGCCTGCGTTAACTTTAAGTGCTTTAGCACGCTCCACAAGGCCATTTTCCCTGGAAATATGAACAAACACTGATGTCAATGATATAAGTCTTGATTGCACTATAGCAGCAATTTCTAGAAGCATGACTTGACAATTACCCAAAACAGAAACAAAGAAGAACAAGAAGAACGAAACATGAAAGAAGCAGAAGAATAAGGAAACATGGATATACTACATTAATCAAAGATAAGTTAGGATGGAGACTGCAAGGGACGTTCCTCTATCTTCTTAAAAAAAGAGGTGAGTTCTGTTGGCCTACAATAGCAAAATGAACCAATGATGCTAACCTAAAATGCCTAGTGCTCTACTTGAGATGCACTGAAGTTCAGCCATGCATCATTTGCCACCACCTCTTCTTGCTATGCTTTTTATTTTCTAAGCTTAGAATGAGGTCTTCACATTCTAGAAACAAAAAGACAACATCTCTTGACTGCTTACATGGGTAGCAAGAACACAATATACAAAATCTTTTAATACCAAATACGGTTGCTATCTATGTAACAACAAATGTAGAGTGATATACTAGGTAACCAACAACGAATTTCCATGTTTATAAGTATCAGAAAATAACAATTGCCAAGGAATAACAATTTTAAAGGACACAAGGACCAAAACAAAGCAAATGTAACTACTGCTTAAGAAGCCTAAAATCTTTGGTGCAAAGTTAAGAAACATCAAAGTTACAATAAGTGGACTCTCATAGTGAACTTGATAGAAGGAGGATTGGGTAACAAGATAAAGAAAAACTGTAGGCAAATAGATCACAGTGACAGTACCATGGCATTGAACCTCCGACAAAAACAACTGTGCTCAATGCCATGCACCTTTGTCCTGCAGCACCAAAGCCAGCAGCAACCACGGCATTCAAGGTATCATCCATGCTTGCATCAGGCAAGATAACTGCATGATTTTTCCCTCCTATCATAGACTAAAGATTCCACAGAATAATCAGCAGCTCAAATCAGTATACAGCCATACTTAAAATTAGGACAACAAGAACATTTGAAACACGTGCACAAGATCATGTGTGAGCACGAGACTGTTTGAGATAGATGGAGATAGGTAGAGATAGATCAACAAATACAAGAACTTCACCTGAACATGTTTCCCTCTAGCAGCTGCCCTCGCATATATGTGCATGCCAGCCTAGAAACAATTGACAATTGAATTAAGACTAGAAAATGGAGAATACTGTGAAGAGATTTCCAGCTATTAATTCCACCTTAGAAATGTTCGATTCAAGAACAAATCAAATCCTCCGTAATTCACTTAGATTCAAAGAAATCCTTGATTGATCTAATTTAGTTCTACAACACCTCAGGTATCAAAGATTTTCATTAACACCTTCATACATAAATCTGCTTAACCTTTTCAAAACTAAAATTTTTTAGATCAGATTGAGAATTTTTTCTCATACATGAGTATATGACTATTATAAGGGCATTAAGTTGACAATTATACAATTAATGGACGTGATTGGAAGCTTAAAAAACCACACAAAGTTTCACATCTAAATAAAAAATGTAGGACATATCTTTTTAGTCCTTGTAAACCAGTAGAAGAGTATATGCGACTAATCCTTTAACTTTATTAATTAGACTCCACAGTATCAATTCTTAATTCCAATAAATCTGTTAAGCATACTGCAGAGTACATCATTAGTGTAACAACACAGTAAAACTCCCTTTACATCATTAGTGATATTGACATACTTTTAACAGCATCATTCACTATAAGCAAGCCTTCTGAAATTAGAGCTACTAATGTCGCAGTGAAAATTGCTATAGCCTAAAAAAATGATAGGATGACAATCATTGCATACAATAAGTTCAATTACTCTATCAAGTACCAATATCAGCTTACCACATCTGAACAAATGAATGATAGAGCTTTTATGTCTTCATCATCACATATGTAATTAACAATATCCTGCACCAAATGCAAAATATGCAAGTTGAGAAGTCACAGTAAACAAATTAGTATTCTTAGAAATTCTTTTCTGAATCTATAACAATCAAGACAGAGCTCCCAATTCATGTTCCCAACCTTTGCCCCCAATAGAGTGTACACTTACTTACCCCCACCGACAGGGCTTTCTAAGAATATTGTAATGTTTAACATCATCTTACAAGGAGCAGAGCCAACGGTAGTCAGCGAAATGAACCAAGAATAGTATTCCAGGAAAGGCTATTCAAAATCAAATGGAAAGGGTATAAAAGAAAGGGCACACATGGTCAATCACACGCAATATCTTCAGCCAATTTTTTCTGGTCATAATGTTGAGGAAGTTCAAAGAATTTGAAAAGCAAGCCTCACACTGTTTCCATGAATAACATTTAGGACACCATCAGGCAAACCAGCCTCCTTAGCCAATTCTGCAAGTATTGCAGAAGCCCCTGAAAAAATAAGCTAAAGCATGCTATCAGTGACATTTTTAATTACATAGATTACATGTTTATATATGTTAATGCATTGTTTGCGAAGGACATCAAAGACACAAGAATCTACGAGTAACACAAAAGCCCAGAGCTGGGAGACACCTTTTAATACTAGTAATGTCAGCAGAGCACAAGACGATTCATCAGTGATGGACGATTACTTATTTCATAATCCGTAGAAACGTTAAAATAAAATTTGCAGAAGTACAAAGATTGTTCATTCAATTGGGAAATGCTGTAAGATTCGAGCTCTGCGTTTAGTTTATTACAAACTCAAAAAAATAAGGATATTGCAGACATGATACCGATTACGATACTGCATTGAGTAATTGTTATCTATACCAATCATGCAACCCTACTATGAACTAAACTGCAGTTTATGGTACAGACAAGATATGACTTTGTTTCCTCCAGTAAAGGTAGCAACTCAAAGAATTTTTGTGTGCTGAACAATTGTGAACAGAAATAAATTAACCCACCTGGATTTTTTTCGCATGGCTTAAGAACAAATGTATTGCCACATGTTATTGCAATCGGGAACATCTGCAAATCCAATAATCAACTTTTTTAGAGTAGAGAAAAATCCTTTTCTTACCTCATTTTGGTTTGACAGTGCTAAGTTACTCTTCTAAACGAAAGCTGCATCTTTCAAAAGCAAGAGCAAGAACACCTAAACAAATGAAAATGATTAAAAATTCACCACAGGACCATAGACTAATCCATTCAGTCAAGTCTAAGCATGAACTTTGATAATGGACCAAGTTTCGGAAAGCCAACATCTTTGCCTAGAGAAACTCTTAAGGTACAAGAGCATTTAGGACAAACTTCACATTTGCAAGAAACAATTGGGAGTTAAATTGCACCAATAATTGCAAGAAACAAGAAGAAACAAGGAACATCACCCGTTAACTGGGACAAACTCTAAGTAATTAACCAGGAACAAGAAACAAGAAGTACAGGGGACGTACCCATAATGGCATTGTTGCTGGAAAATTAAAAGGGCATATCCCAGCACATACACCAAGTGGTTCTCTAATGCAGAATGTATCAATTCCATTAGAAGCATTTGGGACGAACTCACCCATTTGCAAAGTCGCCATTCCACAAGCATGCTCAACTACCTCTATCCAAATTTACGACCAAAAACATTGGTTCAGTTAACATCTGCGAATTAAGCACCTGATAATGGTAAATAAAATAGGTTGAAGTAAGAAAGTGCTCTACTGACCTAAACCACGCAGTAAATCACCTTGTGATCCTTTCAGTGTTTTACCTTGCTCAATTGTGATATTCATGGCAAGCTTATCCTGAAAGAAGAACTTTGTCCTCAGCAAACAATTTAACAAAAGATAATGAAAATATCAATTAGGTACACCAACCATATCCCTACGAATAAGTTCCTGTAGCTTGAACATGATACGTTGACGAGTGGTGATAGGAGTGTTTTTCCATGAAGGAAAAGCTCTCTTGGCCGCAATAACTGCATCTTTGAATTCTTCATAGGTTGTGAAAGGAACATGAGAAACAACCTCTTGTGTAGCCTATTTTAAGAAGTAGGGCTATATTAAAGGCCAACAACACGATTGTATTTATCGAGGGACCCTTAAAGCAGTTGATGAACTTACAGGATTTATAACTTCAATGGTTGTAGAGCTGTGTGACTCTACAAATTTTCCATCAATAAAGTTACACACCTTCTGCTGCAGTTAGTTATGATAAAATTTTAGTCCCAGTCACTTCTTTCAAATCAAGAAGAGGGATGAAAGAACAGAAAGAGGAGTAACAAAGACTAACACTGACAGAGCAAAGGACAGAGAAACTACTAAATCAAACCTACAGGTTGATTCTTTTGCTTTAAGGACCCGGATGCAGAATCAGTACTTGAGTTTACAGCAATAAATCTGTTTGGTGTCCATGACGTCAAATTTTTTTCTGCAAGATGACTTTTATTCATCATCAGCAATACTTTACAATGAACAACTACAGGCTTATACTGAGAAGATAATTTCAAGTACTTCACATGATGGTGATGTGTTATCATTCCCATCAAACAAAAGGTCAGGAAATTATTAAATTCTTTGATCTTAACACTTTCAATGACACAAAAAAGGGATCCACATAAGAAAACTAGGACCAGGATCTAACCTGAAAAATTTCCTTGTCGGATCTTTGCTTTAAGGTTGTATAAATGCCTTGGTGTTGACTGTAGCTCAGGATTACTTTGTTTGAGAGCTTTGAGCACTTGTCGGGGTTTTATACCAGCTTCAGTCATCATTTTAATTTGTCTAACCTCCTCTTCAGAAAAACGACGACTATAAGGATGCTCAGACATGTCTTTTAAAGGTTCATGGTTGTGTTCTCCATTTCTCACAACAAGTACCCATGCATCATCTTCCTTTTTTCCTATTGCTTCGAAAGGACAATTTATAAGACGTGAACATGCTTTCCTTTTGCGCTGGCTTTCATCAATCTTGCGCCTATTACGATAGACACCTCCTCTATCACAGCCAAGGATAACTCTTTTGTCCTTCCTAGACTTTTTGATAGTTACCACATATCCTTGACTTGCCCCAAAGTCACGAACATACTTGATCAACTCTTCACGATCTTGAAAAGTTCTAGGCTCTGGTGGAAGCATCTTATACTGACCAATAAACTCAGTATGGTTATGAGTTTGCATTCTCATCGTAAGAAACAGCCTAAAAAAAGTCAAAATTTTGTGTTACCACTAGATATGGAATTGAGATAGTAGATTGCACTGAGCCTCAATAGCACTTCTATTCTCTTTCTCTCTCACTCTACCTTTCTCTCCAAAATCCCCTAGATGTCATATCAACTACCTAACAGTGACTTCCCACATGCAATTAGATCAATTGTCTGCAAATGATCAAAACCTCATCAACAGCACTTAAAATTCTTAATATGGAAATTTTTTTCCAAAAGATTCCATGAATAGTCAATGTATATTAGTAAATAATAATTATTTATTTGCCAATAGAAAAAATGATAACCAATTCTAAAGTGCTCAACCTTTGGGATTTTCAATTCAGCACTCAAGCTTTAAAATTTTTCAATTCAGTGATCAACCTTTTAAAACCTTAACAATTCAGTTCAAAACATTAGTTTTTGTTGATGTGACTAATAGATGAAGCATACATGTAACATTTAGTAGACATGCCATATCATCAAAAATAACCTATTGAACTGAATTGTTAAGGTTTTAAAAGATTGGTTACTCGATTGGAAAATTGTAAAGCTTGGGCACTAAAATCTTAAGGGGTTAGACACTTTTGAATATGTTATCTTATACAAAAGTGTCAAAAAAATTGCACCTTTCTGTATTTCTTGAAGTTCAAACAGTCACTTTATCTTCCTACAAATGCGCATTGAAAAAGTGCAGATGCTCGTCACATGCATAGACATAACATGTAAAGGAGACAGAACAAACCAACAGACATTACTCACCTATAGTCTACATACCAAACTGGGGATTATGCATGAGCAACAGACCCTCTGATAGTGTGATTGGATTACCCAAATTATTGATTCATAAACTCAATAGACTAAAGTCATTAAGATGTTGAGACATGTTTCCCTTCACCAATGAAGGTGACCTCATGTGCACAAGATAAAAAGCTGGAAGAAATATACTGGCTAGTGTAGTGCTGGCTCAGAGCAAATTAATTGAAATGATGGTTTCCCACAATTTTTACAGATATGCTGAGAAATTTCCCTCCTGCCTTAAAACTTCAAAATGATCAAGTGGCAAAATCCCCGACGTTCTTGCCCTCTTATGGAACCTCTAAAGCAGATTATGGCAACAAAGAACTAAAACATCCATCGAAAAAAGAAAAAAACTTATGTTCCTATGGAAAGCTGACAGCTCAGACATTCTCCTTTAAATACATAGCAGCTTCACACATTAATCTGAATCTCTCATATAATTCACACATGTTGAACATCAGAGAGAAATATGTTCAGAAACTCAAACCAAATATAAAGAGAAAATGAAATCCCCATGTCACTCACACAACTACTTGCAATTGTTTACCTCGGTTACTCAAACTCGAAGTGTACACGTAAGAGTTTATATTTGTTCTGCTTTTGAACTTCCAACTATGCCCGTCACAAAATCCTGTGGAGCTTAAGTCATCATCTTATCCAATCGAGAAGAAACAACACAATTTCGAGTCACTAACAGGAAACTGCAACAAACCAACACCCAATTCTACTCCAACGGTCAATAAGATAAACCCTTTACAAGACAACCAATTGCAACCCAAAGAAAAGCAAAATACCACAACCCAAAAGATCACACCATAATTGCTAGCAAGAACTGAAATTTTCCCTCTCTGTGCAGCTATCGTTTCCATGAACATAAAACAGAACCAGACAGAATACATAACGTAGAGCGCAGGCATTCCATATAAGAAGAAAAAACCCACAAAGGAAACCAAGAACGAAATTGATTGGCTTCCATTAACGCACACCCAAAAAACTAGAAAAGTACAGTAATCATAAGAGGAAAAGGTAATGCTTTGGGACTCAAGTAAGTTACCTGAAGGATAAAGGTCATGGAATGAGGGTAATCATTTCAGAGAGATGAGAAAGGAAGCTACAAATGGCGATCAAGAGGAAAACGGTGGGGTAACACCAAGCCCCTTTTGCTTTGAGCTATGGATAGCTACAAGCTACACGAGCCAGGCGTCGAAAGAGACAATAAGAGTCCAGAGTCCTAAAGCCACGGAGCGCCCATAAGCAGCATAACTAAGAATGCTTGGTTAGAACTTAGAACTCAGTTGCTCACTTGGGTACGAGGTTCAGTTTCAAGCTCTCTCCAATTTTGGTTGCTGTAAATGTCAAGTTATCAACTGTGACAGTTGCAGTAAATTTCGCTCACGAATGAAATTTAGAAAGGCTAAAAAATACGTTATCTTACTCAAATAGAGAGACCATTTTTGTTAAACTCGTATTAAAAAATATATTTATATATAATAAAATAAAAATAAAAATTAATAAAAGATAAATATTAAAATAATTGAATTTAAATTTTAAAAAATAATAAATAAATAAATAATATAAGGTAAAAATAAAGATAAATAAATATAAAAAAAAGAAGATAAATAAATTAATAAAACAAATAAGATATTACAAGAAAATATTTAAGTTAAATAAAAAATACTTCAACTAAATAATTAGGGAGAAATACTACATATTAAATATTTAAATTAAATATAAAACGTAATACTTGAAAGAAAAAATTTAAAAGTCCTATGACGAAAAAAATACCTCTCAACATAAGATCTTTTACTTATATTCTAATACACGAAAATTATCTATCGAGAATCACGTTTTCTGGAAGTTAAAAGAATACATAATAATATATTAAATAAATTAGTTAATAAGTATGATTAAATTTATTAACTATTTTATTAATTGAATTTTTTAAATATTTTTTGATAATTTGCTCACTTGATATACAGTTTTTTAAAAATATTTATAACTAGTATCAAATATCTTATTTGAAGTACATGGTTTATGAACTCACACTTAGGAGAAAAGTTGAGTCTAGAAGCATTTAAAAATTACTAGACAATATTAAAATTAATTATGCGTGTAATATTACATAAATTATATATTTTAAATAAATAATTTAATAATTTAAATTTAAATGACGACATATTTATCTTTTTGTATTTGAATATATTTTTGTGAACTCTATTTATTGAATGGATAGATTTTTATGAAACGGAGTAATAGAAGCAGATGATTTGGTTCTGAGTATTACTGAGAGTAGCCTTGGGTTTGCAATTGTGTCTAAATCATTATCATGATTTGTCTATTAATTATTATAGTGGTGTTTTTGCTAACTTGATTTTAATTAAAGTTCATAAATTAGTTAAATTTTAAATTGATTGATTTTAATTAAAGTTAATAAATTAGTTAAATTTTAAATTGAATTTAAAATTTTTAAAATTTTAAATTATGAATTGAGTTTCACTATTTAATCTAATTTGGCCTAAAATTCAAATATATCGAATTAGAATAATGTCATTTTTAATAAAATAATATTATTTTAAATTAAAAAAGAAAATAACTAAAGTTAACCCGAATCCATCCATCCGATTATCAAACTTACTTAATTAAATAAGTATTTAAGGATGACAATGCATGAGGTCAGGCTCGAGCGAGTGTTGTCTCTTGCTCGAGCCCTACCCAAGCTAGTTGGGCTTGATATGAATTTTTTATTTTTATTTTAAATTAAAATAGAGAACAATTTACAAAAAAAGTTATTTTTTGCAATAATGTCGGGCCTCATATCAAGCTAAATATGAGTAGTTCGATGCCTGATTTAAAGCCCGGTCAACTTTGACTTAACCTAACCTGTTAACCTAAAATTGGGCTGAGGATTGAGATGACTCCATAAGCCATCACGATCCATACCATCAGTAACTATAAAAGGCCGGGCCCAAATGCCATCATTACCTGTATCTTCAGCAGCTAAAAAAGGCCGGACCGAATGCTATCACTCTGTGTTCAACAACAGCTAAAAAATGTCTATCTCAAACGGCCCAAATGCCATCACTATCTGTATCATCAGCAACTAAGAAAAGGGCTATCTCAATCCTTTGTTTCTTTATAACATAGAAAGTATCAATTTGTTACCAAGCACTAAAGAAGCTAGACTAGGCCAGAGCAAGATAAGATCAAAGAACTAGACAAATCCAACTTCGAACTCAAAAGCCTGCCTTGCATGGGCAATCAGGGAAGCAAGTCCCACAGTTTGCACATGGATTGAAAGGCAGGGAAGGGAAGAGAGATGCAATGTCCTCCAGGAAAAGTCGGACTTAACCAAATTATAAGTCGGTCTCGGGCTATCCAATTGAGGTAGTCCATCGAGATCTTTACATGAATTTGATTCAGATTATTTGGGTCATGATTGATTTAAAAAAATATTCTGTAATCAATTTTTAGTGTTCATTAATAATTAAACTTATTGTAAACAGTATATATAATATTTTAATAAGATAAAATTTTCTTTATTTGATAAAGTTGGCCACTAACAAATATCATCAATAATTAACCATACAGTTTGATCCTAATTTTAATTGGGAATTGTCAAAACTTGCCATTTTTCTACATCCCACACTAGAATATTGGTGTAATCTAAGGTCGGTTTGAGTCTCAAAAAAATTTTTAAATTAGATCATGATCAAATTTGAATCCAATAAAACTTAGCTTGACTAATTCACTTTTAGTATAGGGGTGTGCTCAATTTTAATATGGTTTTTATCAATGATTTAAAATTTTAACCAATTTTGTCGGTTTAACAGTAAAAATTTGAATTTGGTCAACTTTTTAATTCAGTTTTTAACTTTTTTGTTCGATTTATTTTGATAACTCTTTTTATTAAGAACCGACTAATTTGTTAATTAATCAGTTGATTTTTATAAATTAATAAATTTTTATAAATCAAAATAAATTAATTAATTTTATTTAACAATCAAATTTTTAATAATAAATTGATTAATTATCATTTAATAATCTTTTTTAGTAAAATTTCAATTTTTCGATGTTGTAAATTTTTTAATTTTATTTAATTTTTAGCTATTAAAACTTTTAAATTTTAAAATGTTAATTTTCACAGTTGGAAGCATAGGAAAAAAAAAAAAGAAATGTACGTGTGCAGATTTGTATAACTAATGTGAGTCAAATCAGGACCTGAAGCTAAAAAGCATGGAGCTTTAGGCTTGTGTTCTGTGGAGGATGACCATTCCGTTGAAAAAGATGAGTGCCCTCTAGAGAGCCAACTTTGTTTTGGCAATATCTGAAACAATTCCATAGGAATTTCTGTCGGTTTCCTACAAAGCGTTTTCTAACAACACTTTAGTCCTCGAAACCTAACTTCTGGGAAAAGGTTAAATGTAGGGGTGATAATGAAGCGGTTAGACCTAAAATATAGGGTAGGCCAAATTAACCAAAGTAAAAATCATATATCAAATTGACTTAGATCAGTTCATGTAATTTAGACTACATTGGATCAACCTTTTCAAATATGAAACTTGATAACTTCGGCTATGTTTGATTGGATGTAAGATTTTTAATGGAATGAAATTGAATAAGATGATTTATAACAAAATAGAATGTAAATAGATGTAATGTTAGAAAATTGTTACTTAAAAGGGATGGAAAAGTTCATAATGTAATATAGTGAAATATTGTTTGAAAGATGAATATAATGGAATGTAATATATATATAATAATAATGAATGAATATTCTATACCCTTGATAGAACAAAACATATGTTATTAAGGTTGAGGGTATAATGGGGGGAATAGATCATCTGTTTCCATAAACCTGTTTTAACCTTGTTTTATTAATTTTCATCCACACATTTATGTTTTATTAATTTTCATTCACACATTTATGTGAGACCCATATAAATATATGGTTAAAAATCAATGGCACACCTTTGGATTAGGCTATTGGGCCCAGGTGATCCTGTGTCTATAATTGGTATTATAAAAAATTATTGAGGGTATATTTAGTAGTATATATTTATCATTTTATATTACATCCTAAACTTCTCAAATCGAAGGTAACTCATTTTTACAGCTTAGGATAGAATAGGATGTAATGTAAACATTTCATCTTCCACTCTATTCTATTCCATTATATCATAAACCCTCTTCCTAAACCATGAAATAATATTACATTCCATTCAATTTCATTACTAATCGACCTATTAAATATAGCCTTAAGTAAAAGTAAAGTTTATTTGATATTTTAATCAAGTCGACTTAGATCAATTCAGATAATTTAAATTGAATTGAATCTATACTTCTAATTACGACTATTTCAAACTTTTTACATGTAAATGCAAATCAAGATGGATTCATCTTAGGTTAATTTGTCATCTCTAGTTCGATGGAACTTTTAGACCCCACATAAGTTGCATATGTTCCGCTTTCTGAGGGCACGAAAATTTTCATCCAATGTATTCGTGCCTGACCATATCCAGTTTTCTTACAATCTGTCTCCGCATACAAAGTATGATGTGCTAAGTATTCGGGAGTCAGGAAGTGATGCAGACTGATCAGAATATTATGTTTCTATAAGACTTTATAAGATTAAAGAAGATTTCTTAGTAGAAAAACTTTGATAATTCCGATAATTTCATATTTAGTTGGCATATTTAAACTGTACCTATTCTAATGAATTCATACATCATTATCTTTTTTCTTTTTAGAATGGAGGAATATAGATTTATGCAATAAACTGCAAGTCACGTCAATTGAGTATTCCGTATTAAGCAAGCTCTGTATGAGATGCTCGATTGAGAGAGTATAAGTAGAGAGATTTAAACACAGGATCTTTTTGCTTCATACTCCCCATTCCACGAACTTGACCACCCCTTAAGAAGCTCCTGCATATCATGCTAATATTCACATCTTAAGAAAATTATAATAATTTAAAAATTAAACTGATTAGTCAATTTAATTATAAAAATTTGAAATCAATCAAATTTTTTTAATTTATTAGTTGAATTTTAGGCTGAGTTTGAGATCAACTATAAATTTTTTGTGTGGTCCAACCCATTATTATCATGAGTTGCAATTACATCTGTATCGTTAGCTTGACTCACAATCCGCTACTTTAAACCTTGCCAGGCAGTTTCTTGGCTATCAGAGAAAGAGCGTGTAAGAGAGACGACTGAAGGAAACTCCTGAATATCAACAGGTCCCTTTGATGTTACATATGCCTTAAGCATAATCACATCTGGCTCAGGTTTATCTCGATCCCTTGTTTCTTTACAACTTAGAAAGTTTCAATTTGTTACCAAGCAATGACGAAGCTAGATGAGACCTTACAGAACCTAGAGAACAAGGCCAGAGGAAAAAAATAGTGTCTACAGAAACCTGTAATAGAAGATCAAAGAAGTAGAAAGCAAACTTGAATTGAAGACTGCTTTGCATGGCAAATCACAGAAGCAAGTCGCACAGCTTAAACATAGGTTGAAAGGCAGGGAAAAGACATGCCATGACCGCCAAGAAAAATCTAACTAGACGTGTTAGGTTTATGCCTTAGAGCTAATTAGTTGGTTATAGCTGAAATTTATTTTGACCAGCACACTATGTTAACTTTTTGTTCCCCACTACTTACCTGAAGGGTCTAAATGTAATTTGGTGATTGATCACCTTCCCTTGTATTAAAAAAAAAAAGACATTCTTTATCTTATACATACTTAGAAGGTCCATGAGATAAATATGCATTGCAAATAAAATTATGATGAGATTAGTATTGCATTTATGTATTATCTCTAAATTGCTCTTAGTTATTATTTTATTATGGCTAGACATTATTAGAACATAAAAAGATTAACATATGATATGTAATTTTTTTAAAGGAAATAGTCGATCTCATAGACTATAGTATAGAGATACTTAAACATACGTGTGAGTGCTTGTTAAAGAACAAACCCACTGAACTGACCCGATATGAAATTTTCATTTGGAACATTACTTGTATGTTTATGAAAATTCTCATTGTCATGATTGTATAAGTAATTCTTTGACTTAAGGTTTCTAAAGTTATCTTGTATAAGAATTGGTATAGTTTAGTACTACTTGTGGCCTATTCTAATCATAGGTATTCCAGTAGATAGTCATTAAATGTAGCATGAACTATAAAGAGGAAGTTGAGTAATAAGAAGAATGTTTTGTTGTTCTCAATTAATATTGATTTGAGAAATCTTTGGTCAAGATCGAATGACGTTTTGTAAATAGCTTACATATGTCATTGATTGAATCAATGACTAATGGTGAAGAACTAATATGAATAAACTCAAAATAGAGTAGACATCAATTTCATGCTCTGTGTCTAGTCAAAATATTGTACGATAAAATGATTAAATTATATGAAAAAAATTATGTACAGAAATGTTAGTCAAAACTACTTTGACATTAATAAATATTTTGGTGATTATAATGTGTTGCTAGACGTCAATCTTAATATATAGATATAATTTGCTTAATTAGAGAATTAAAGATAAATTAAAGAAGTTTAATTTATCTAATCATAAATATAATTTAGGGTTATAATTTGCATCTATTGCCAACATATTTGATAATATAATGAGTTTCATATAAAGGATGGGTTGAAGAAAGCAAAGTTATTTTAATCAAGTTGTACTTGATTGTAAAGTTTAAGAAACTTTATCAGTCAATATGAGATATTAAAATAAGGATCAATATGAGATATTAGATTTTATTTGAACATAATTGGTATTTAATAGAATTATTTGTGATTCTAATTAAATTACTAAAATATTCAAAACCTGCTATAAATAGGCTTAAGCTCTAATGAAGCTAGAATTTCTTGCTTAACTATCTATGTAAGAGTAATAAAGTTCTCTCAAGTTTGTCTGTAGATAACATTAGAAGTAGGAAACTTATGCGCCTATGATGGTTGAGATGGATCAATTTTAAAAACGATTCGAAGGATACGACAAGAATATAATCAAACTTCATAATAAGATATGAATTAAGATTCATGCTTTATTATGATTTGATTATTAATCATTTTATATAATTAAAGTGGTCTTAATTTTTCGGAATCAAAATACAAAAAAATTTTGTAATTATCCCACTACAGTCAGGATCGAATCTCGTTTTAATTTTCCAATAGGACTTTAGGACAGTCTCAAGCCTAGAAAAGATTTGGACTTTAGATTTAGGTTTCAAAAATTTTGAACCCAAAAGAGGATTGACCCATTGCGAATCCTAATACCAACAAGGTGGAGGATCAGGTTGTTGTTGATTATTGTCTCAAATCCAACAAGTCAAAAATGGAAACCAACACAACAGGTCAAAAATGGTGGTTATTTCGGTAACTTTCGGTGGATGCATGCATTAGCCAGCTATAACCCATTGGCTTCTTTGTATAAGAGAAGCAGCAGCAGCCGAGAGAAAATGAGAGCCTAAAAAGAGAGAGAAGAGGAGAGAAAGCGCTGCACCAAAAAGAGAGAAATTTTGGAGAGAGAGAAATTCTCTCAAATTGTTTTTGATTCTGCATTTTTTAGTTTTTTTTCCTCTTCCTATTCTAAGTGTTGTGAGCTTGGGTTAATTTGGGCTTTGGAAAATTGAGTGATAAATACTATTGTATGCTCTCATTGATTATAGTGAAATACTCAGTCGTCTCTAAACTGGACGTAGGCATTGTCGAACCAGTATAAAAATCTTAGTGTTCTTGTTGTTGTTTTATTTTTTCACTCCAAATATATTAGCTTTTTCACTCAACAAGTGGTATCAGAGCTCCAGTTTTTTCGACTGGGGTGTTGTAGGAGTGAAAAATTGTCGGAGCTACAGTTTGTGAATAGTGTCGGTGCTATAGTACCTGTGAATAGTGTCGGTGCTACAGTTCGTGACTAGTGTCGGTGCTACAGTACCTGTGAATAGTGTCGATGCTACAGTTCGGTGAACAGTGTTGTGCTCCAGTACCCGTGAATAGTTCGGAGCTACAGTTGTGAACAATCGTCGTTGCTATAGTACGTGAACAGCGCTTTGCTACAGTTTTGGGAATAGTATTGGTGCTACAGTAGTGTGAACAGTGATTATGAACAGTAAGTATTTGTGAATCGGGCAAGCAGATGGCTGGAGATAAAGACGAGTCCGTTAAGAAGGAGTCGATATCATCATCGTCGACACCTATATCCAATAGACATCCAATCGCTACTACGAGGTTAGAGGTTGATAAATTCAATGGCTCTAATAATTTTGGTATGTGGCAATG
>JAOQMS010000178.1:31632681-31644596 GCA_027563885.1 Erythroxylum longipes | reverse complement strand
TTTTATATGTTGATGATATGCTTATAGCATGTAAAAGCAAAGTGGAGATTGAAAGATTGAAGACTCAACTGAGAAATAAATTTGAGATGAAGGACTTGGGAGAAGCTCGAAAGATACTAGGTATGGAAATTGAAAGAGATAGAGTAAAAGGCAAGATTGGTTTATGTCAAAGGCAGTATTTGAAAAAGGTACTACAACGTTTCGGAATGAGTGAAAATTCAAAATCGATTAGTACACCTCTTGCTCCTCATTTTAAACTTAGTGCTTCTATGTCTCCTAAAACAGATGGGGAGAGTTATTACATGGCTCAAATTTCATATGCAAGTACTGTTTGTAGTTTGATGTATTCTATGGTATGTACAAGGCCTGATATTTCACAAGTTGTTAGTATTGTCAGTAAATATATGCATAATCCAGGAAAAGGGCATTGGCAAGTTGTGAAATGGATTTTGCGGTATATTCTGGGTACTGTAGATGATGGTTTATTGTTTCAGCAACATGGAGTTACTGGTCAATGAGTTGTTGGATATGTAGATTCTGATTATGCAGGTGATTTGGACAAGCGTAGGTCCACTACAAGTTTTGTATTCACTCTGGCTGGAGGTCCAGTGAGTTGGAGGTCAACCTTGCAATCTACAGTTGCTTTGTCGACTACTGAGGCAGAATACACGGCAATAACATAAGCTATTAAAGAAGCCATCTAGCTTCAAAGGTTGCTTGATGATTTAGGGGTCCATCAGGACCATGTGGATGTTCATTGCGACAATCAGAGTACTATTCATTTAGCGAAGAATCAAGTTCATCATGCACATACAAAACAAATTGATGTGAGGTTCCATTTTGTTCGTGAAATTATTGATGAGGGAGATATTCTTCTTCAGAAAATTGGGACCGCTGACAATCCTGCAGATATGTTGACAAAACCAGTTTCGTTGCTCAAGTTTAAGTCTTGCTTAGATTTGATTGGTATTTGTAAAATTTGTTGATCACCCCGTAGGAGATTGAGAGACGACTATTGGGAGTTTCACTTCGAAGGTTTGAGCCAAGGTGGAGATTGTTGATTATTGTCTCAAACCCAACAAGTCAAAAATGGAAACCAACACAACAAGTCAAAAATGGTGTCTATTTCGGTGGCTTTTGGTGGATACATGCATTAGCCAGCTATAACTCATTGGCTTCTCTATATAAGAGAAGCAGCAGCAGCCGAGAGAAAATGAGAGCCTAAAAAGAGAGAGAAGAGGAGAGAAAGAGCTGCACCAAAAAGAGAGAAATTTTAGAGAGAGAGAAATTCTCTCAAATTGTTTTTGATTTTGTATTTTTCAGTTTTTTTCCTCTTCCTATTCTGAGTGTTGTGAGCTTGGGTTAATTTGGGTCTTTGAGAAATTGAGTGATAAACACTATTGTATGTTCGCATTGATTATAGTGAAATACTTAATCGTCTCTAAACTGGACGTAGGCATTTTCGAACCAGTATAAAAATCTTGGGGTTCTTATTGTTTTTTTATTTTTTCATTCCAAATATATTAGCGTTTCTGCTCAACAGTTGCTAGGCTTAGGACTATAAAACCAAGTACAGCTACACTAAAAGTGCTTGACTCACAAGAGATTCATTGGAGATAAGGGATAAACAAAGGAGAGGGACGCTAGGAAAAATATATGTTCTACATAGTAAGTAATTGTTTAGCATTTTCATTCACTAAATGTTGGCTCTAGCTAGTCTCCCAATTGTAACATGATGCTATTTGATTGAGGTAGTCAATCATGATCTTAGCAATTTAATTCAAAAGAGTTGAATCAAAATTATACGTATTAACTGGCTTTTCTTAGAGGTGTATGCTCACTATTATCTGTTGGTTTCCTTTTGATGGGTCGTGTCTGTTCATTGTAAAACCTTATAACCTTTTGAACCACTATGTCTTGTTTTGATGGAAGACAACAAGGCATATAAATTCGGTAAAAAGAGATATTGGGCCCCTAGGTTTAGCAATATTTTGCATACACCATCTCTTGCATTTGCTAAAAGCTTAGAAGAGCCCTCTCATATCTATCCGAAATCTCTCAACATCAATGGCAAGAGGTATGTAAAACAATCCGCATTTTCATTTTTCTATAATAGACATGCATATAAATTATTATCATGTCTAACAGTTGGTATCAGAGCATAATTTATCACTGTCTTGCTGTAGTTAAATTTCTGTGATTATATGTATGGATACATGAATTTTCTGTTGCAAATATTGACATTGTTACAATTCATATATTGTGAAATGGCTCTTGCATATATGAATCAAATTAAATTTCGTTTAAAATGGTTTTGTGTCATCACAAAATGGAAGTTAAGAAGCCAAGATATAGTTAGTTTTGGATGTGGGTAAGTCGACCCGTCAAGAGGTTGAAGACGATACTCCCGAGTTTTTTCATTCTGTGCTTTAATTGTTAATGCATTTGCACCGCATGACTTCTGACAGATTAAACTTTTTAATGTGGGCCATTGTTTGGAAAAGGATGCAGAAACCTTATTTTCGTGGGCAATATTGCAACCTTTAGTTGTAACTTAAAAAGCTTTTCACGAGGCCCACCATTTGCTTTTATTGTTGTATGAGCCTTGACAAACATGAAATCTGTAAAAGTTGTACATGAATTGAAGCTTATATTTCGTAGGCCTCATTGAAAATATACTATATATATATATATATATATTATGATCCAAATTTATTTTATATTTATATATAGAAGTTAAATATTTCAGTTTTGACAAATGAGCCCAATTTTATTAAATTACATGATTTAAATCACTGTTTGATTTTAAATTCATGTATATATTTATTTTATGAAAATATATGATATTGATTCATTGTTAAAAAAGTGTAAAGGATTATGTAAAACCTTTATTATTCATAGTTTTGCATAAAATGAGGTGTCATGTGATCAATATAATTTTAATTAGTTGAAGATTAGCCACAACATCTTTGATTAATTAAAAATATATATTATGTGTTATAGATCACATTGAGTAAAATGACACAAATTGTAATTAATTATATTTAAATAAAACAAATTTATCCCTCAGGAAAATTTATTATATTTGCATGATTAATTATGATGGAATAACAAATTGTCTTCTTCTTAATTTATCCACAGGTATTAAGAAAAAGAATATAATTTGATAGTTTCATCATAAAGGGTATGTATTAATCTTTTAATTGAAGCTTAGCCCACAGACAATTTTAATAGTTATATGATTCACATATGAAATATGATTGCATGTTTTAACATTGGTAAAACATGATACATGTTTCTTTGCTTCAACAAATTTATCAATATTAACATGTAATTTGAATTTTGTGCAGTTATTCAACCTATGAATTTTTCTGATATTCAATGTGATATTCCCGAATTGAATGGTGATAACTATAAAATATGGAAAGAGATTATTCTCCTTTAATTAGGGTGTATGGACATTGATTATGTGATCCGAAAGGATGAACCACCTGTACCTACTGAAACTAGCACTTAGGCTGAAATTGCTCTTTATAAATGTTGGGAGCGATCTAATCGCCTCAGCATGATGTACATAAAGACCAAAATTCACCCTAGTATTCATGGTTCTATTGGAGAGAGTGATCATGTTAGGGATCTATTGAAGGCTATTGATGAACAATTTAAGTCTTCAGATAAGGCCCTAGCTAGCACCTTAATGACTAAGTTATCATCAATGAAGCTCACAATTGTTAGAGGTGTGCATGAGCACATCATGCGAATGAGGGACATTATGGCTCAACTGAGGTCTCTTGAGGTTGAAATGTCCAAGTCTTTCCTTGTACATTACATACTTAATGCTCTTCCACCTCATTATGAACCCTTTAAAATCTCTTACAACGCACATAAGGATAAATGGTCTATCAATTAACTTCTGACCATGTGTGTTCAAGAGGAAGGGAGGTTAGTAATGGAATTGGGTGAAAGTGCACATATGGCTACATAAGGAAGGAATATAGGCTATTTCTAAAACACCATTTGAGTTATGGAAAGGTTGGAAACCGAGTTTGTGACAGATACGCGTTTGGGGATGCCCTTCTGAAGTAAGGGTTTATAATCCAAAAGAAAAGAAACTGGATCCAAGGACTATAAGTGGGTATTTCATTGGATATGCTGAAAGGTCCAAAGGGTACATATTTTATTGTCCATCTCATAGTACTAAGTTTGTGGAATCAAGAAATGCGAAGTTTCTTGAGAATGACTTAATTAGTAGGAGTGATCAATCTTGGGACTTAGTTCTTGAGAACGATCATTATGAAATACAGACTCGTACTTCAAGTAATAGATTGATTGTCATTCATAGCATCCCTCAAAGTCAAATAGGTGGTGAACAACCAATCATTGAAGTTCCACAAGCTACTGATGACAATATGGTAGATCCGATTGTTTAGCAATCACCACAGGTTGTTGAGCAACAAGTTGTATAAGCTCCTCCTCAAGAGGACGCTAATACAACATTAAGAAGATCAACTAGAGAAAGGAAATCAGCAATACCTAGTTATTACATTGTGTATTTATAAGAAGCTGACTATAACGTTGGAGCCGAAAATGACCCTGAAACATTTTCATAAGCTATGAGTTGCAATGAATCTCAATTGTGGTACAATGCTATAATAGATGAGATGAATTCTATAGCATCTAACAAAGTCTGGGATCTTGTCAATTTGCCTAAAGGTGCAAAGGGAATTGGATGTAAATGGGTCTTTAAGACAAAAAAGAACTCATTAGGCAACGTTGAAAGATATAAAGCTAGACTTGTTGCCAAAGAATTTACTCAACAAGAAGGAATCGATTACACAGAGACCTTTTCTCCTGTATCTAAAAAGGATTCCTTACGAGTGATTATGGCATTGGTTGCCCATTTTGATCTGGAACTACATTAAATGGATATGAAAACAACGTTCTTAAATGGAGACCTAAAGGAAGAAGTTTATATGAAACAACCGGAAGGATTCTCCTCTAGTGATGGTGAGCATTTGGTGTGTAAGATTGAGAAATCCATATATGGATTGAAACAAGTCTCCTGTCAATGGTATTTGAAATTTCATGATATCATCTTTTCATATGGTTTTGTAGAAAATATCATGGATCAATGCGTATATCTGAAAGTTAGTGGGAGTAAAATTTGTTTCCTTGCTCTATATATGGATAATATTTTACTCGCCACAAATGATAAAGGTTTGCTATATAAGGTAAAACAGTTCCTTTCTAAAAATTTTGATATGAAGGATATGGGTGAAGCATCTTATGTCATTGGCATTAAGATCCATAGGGATATATCTCAATACGTTTTAGGTCTATCCCAAGAAACCTATATCAATAAGGTCTTAGAAAGATTTCAGATGAAAGATAGTTCATCGAGTATAGCACCTATTGTGAAGGGTGATAGGTTTAATTTGAACCAATGCACGAAAAATGAGCTTGAAAGAGAACAAATGAAGAATATTCCATATGCTTCTGCAGTAGGGAGCCTAATGTATACTCAGGTTTGTACAAGACCTGACATTGCATTTGTTGTTGGAATGTCGGGAAGATATCAAGGTAACCCAGGTATAGACCAATGGAGAGCTGCCAAAAAGGTGATGAGGTACCTTCAAGGGACCAAAGATTACATGCTTATGTATAGACGAACTGATAATCTCAAAGTAGTTGGCTAATCGGATTCGGATTTTGTTGGTTGTGTTGATTCACAAAAGTCAACATCTGGATATGTGTTTATGTTTACCAGTAGAGCCATATCCTGGATGAGTTCAAAATAGACATTGACTGCTACTTCTACTATGGAGGTTGAGTTCGTTTCTTGTTTTGAAGCTACATCATAGGGTGTATGGTTGAAGAGTTTCATATCTGGGCTTAGAATTGTGGATTCCATTTCTAATACATTAAGAATGTACTGTGACAATTCAGCTGCGGTTTTCTTGGACAAAAACAACAAGAGTGGTAGTCGAAGTAAACAAATCAACATTAAGTATTTGGCTATTAGAGAACGTGTCAAAAAGAACAAAGTGATCATTCAACACATTCACACTGAATTAATGATTACCGATCATTTAACAAAAGGCATGCCACCAAAGAGTTTTAAGGATCATGTTGCTAGAATGGGACTTGTGCCATTATGCGATTTATGTATGTACTTTTACGAAACTCTTATTAATTTGTTGTTTTTCTCATTCTGGTGTACACATTTTTATTTTGAAAATTACAACTATTATGAACCTAGAATAAATATAAAGGTTTATTCATTTAATTAAAGTGGAATAAGAAATAAGATGCATCGTGATACATGGAAGATAATACTTACATTTAGAGGACTTATCACCATGATTCGTGCATTTAGTTTCTTTAATTGAGTAGAGATTTTATGACTTTTAGATTACACCTATGACCCAAGTGGGAGACTGTTATCCATTGGTTTCCTTTTGATGGGTCGTATCTGTTTATTGTGAAACCTCATGACTTTTTGAACCATCATGTCTTTTTGTTGTTTTGATGAAAGACAACAATGCATATAAATTCAGTAAAAAGAGATATTGGATCCCTACGTTTAACAATATTCTGCATACACCATCTCTTGCATTTGTTAAAAACTTAGAAGAGTCCTCTCATATATATCTGAAATCTCTCAATATCAATAGCAGGAAGTACGTAAAGCATTCCGCATTTTTATTTTCCTATAATAGACATATATATAGACTATTATAGCATCTTATAGTTTCTAGTAAAGTTTTCTTCAGGCATAAAAAGAAAATGGACATGTATTTATATATTAATATATACGCGTACAATAACTACTGTGAGTCAAATCAGGACCTGAAACTAAAAAGCATGGAGCTTTAGGCTTGTTTCTGTGCAGGATGACCATTCCATTGAAAACGATGAGTTCCCACTATAGGGCCAACTTTGTTTTGGCAATATCTGCAACAATTCGTGGGAATTTCTGCCATAGGAATTTCTGTCGGTTGAAACTTAAACCTTTCCTATAAAGTGTTTTCTAACTACACTTTAGTCCTCCAACCTAACTTCTAGAAAAAGGTTGAAAGTAGGGTTGATAACGAATGATTAGACCTAAAATATAGGTTAGGCCAAATTAACCCAAGGAAAAATGATGTTTGTTTGACATTTTAGGTAGAATTGATTTGGATTAGTTCAAGTAATTTAGTCTGAATCGGATCTAACTTTGTCAGCTATAAATTTAAACTCAACAACCCAAGTAAAAGTGACGTTTGTTTCACATATAGATCCAATTGACTTGGATCTTAATTTTTCTAAAGACTTTATGAGATCGGAAAAGACCTCTTAGTAGAAAATTTTGGATATAGTTCGTATTTAGTTGACGTATTTAAATTATACCTACCCTAATGAATTCATACATGGAATATTCATACCTACATAAAATTACAATGATCTCAAAACTAAAATAATTTAGTCCATTTAATTATGAAAGCTTTAAACTAACTAATTTTTTAATTTAGTTTAAGTTAATAACTAATCTTTTTTATTAATTAACTAATTAATTTTTGTAAAATAATTATTTTTTATAAAAAATAGACCAATTATTTTTATTTAATAATTTATTTTTAAGTTAAATTTTAACTTCTTTAATAAGCTTCTTTAATTCTATTTCAAAATTTTTACTTTTATTTTATTTTTATTTTATATGGATTTATTGACAATTCAACATCAGTTAAAATAATATGCCATTTACACAACATACTGTTTTTTGAATTATTTTAAAAATGGTATATTGTTAAAATCATATTCAAATAATCATATAAATTCTGTCATTTACACAATAGTAAATTTCTAAAAATTTATATTAAAAAATCGTCAAATATTTAACAACATATGTCCTTTTAAAGTTTCTAATATTAAAAAAATAATATGTCTTTTACTTATTATGTATTATTATGAAAAAATAAAACTACTCCATTATCATTAGAAAGACTAAGCTGACATATGCTCTTACATAAGTTCTTAAATTGTTTTACTTCCAATCTTTCTTTTAACATAAGACTGTAAATTCATTTACAGCAAATTATCCTTCCATCTTTTCAACTATTTATGTTGTTGTTGTAAATAATAAAAGTAAAAAGAATGCTCTCAAATATCATTAAAAAGACTTTAATTTAATGCTATGTAAAATAATTATTATCTTTTTTATAAACTAAATTTATAACAAATTGAATTTTTAGTATTTAATTGGTTTTTATTTTTACCAACATTTATAAAATTGAGTAAAATTACTATATATATTTAATCTTTTGATACTTATTATCTTTTATTTATATTTATATGTGAAGATTAATAAATATAATAATTTTTATAACTAAATTACAAAATAAAAGGGATAACTAATTCTAAAATGCTTAATCTTTTGGATTTTTTTTCCTGCTAAAATTTTTAAAATTTTTAATTGAGTGATTAATTTTTAAAACTTTAATAATTTAGTCCAAAATATTAGCTTTTACTGATATGGTTAATAAAATGACATTTAGTAAACATGTTATATCATTAAAAATAACCTTTTAAACTAAATTATTAAGGTTTTAAAAAGGTAGTTGCTCGATTGAAAATTTTAAAAGTTTTGGACTAAAATAAAAAAATTTGAAAATTTAGATATTTTATTGTTACTTTTTAAAGTTTAAGCTATAATTAAAAAATTAAAAAAAGTTTAACTTTTTTGGTAATTAATCCTATAATATTTTTCTATTTATATTAGTAAACTATATCTTAATTTTTATTATTTATTCAATCAAATTACATAAATTTTAATTTGTGACGAAAATAACTTAAAAATCAACTTCAAACTCTTATTATTAAAGGATCAAATTATCTGTTTTGATTAATTAATTCATACCATATTTTATTAAATCTCATAAACATATTTAGGGAGACAAAATTAAGAAATACAAAGCTAGAAGACCCCAGCATACTCCATCCCTATCATTAAGCTTAATGAGTTGGCTGTCAACTCAAAAGGTAAGTTTCTGAATCAAGAATGATGACCCATCTTACGTAGCAGTCCACGTGACTCACGTTAACGTTAAAAGTTGAGGGAGTTGATTATATCTAATCTCTTCGTAATTATTACGTTTTATTAGTTTAAGCACTGAGGCAAACTTACGTATACAGTTCATCGTACGTGCCAAAAATTTAATGATAAAAAAGTTAAAGTTTGACTATTTAAATATACAATTTAAATTAATTAACTAATTTTTAGATTTAGTTAATCTTAATAATTTTTATTATTAAAATTTAGTCATTTTATTAATTAATTAGTTATATTTTATAAGCTAATCAATGTTATAAACTAAAATAAAATAGTTAATTTTTATTTGATAATCTTTTTATTCAATTAAACTTAACCTCCTTCATCTTTTTTATAACTATCTAATATTAATTAAATTTTTAAATTTTAAATATTTTATTTTATTGATATAATTTCTAATTTCAATTTTAAAGACGAGTGAAAATTTGAAATATATATATATACAAACACATATGTATGAGCCCTCAAAAGGTCTTGCGAAGGATTGTAAGATCAAATTCTAAATATGCTCTCCGCTCTATCCTGCGTCAGTAGATAGGGCCTATTGAGCACTTAATTGTCGCTTCATTTTTACATTATATTTTTGAAATTCAAACTCACGACGTTGGGTAAACCTGTAATGAAACTTGATAGCTTTGATACTACTAAGCCCAAAAAAACCCTGTGAAGGGTTGTAATACCAAATCTTATAAAAAAAAAGTCCGATTTGATTTCATGTAACTCAAGATTAACAAGTCTTACCTGAGTTAATTGAGCTTCTGGCAAGGTTCAAGCTCTTTTCTTTTTTCAATTTGAACTTCAGACCTGAGTTTGAACTTAGACGGTTTTATTCAAAACTCAAAATTTCGTAGAATGATATTATTCTTAATTTTTGAAAAATAAAAATTAGTTAGGCCCGTATGGCTTGGGCATGGAATATCGAACCTAATCAAGCTTCGTGCAAAGCTCAAACTTGAACATAAAATTTCGGGTCAGGCACGAACCGACCGATTGCCATCCTTGAGTGGGTGAGGTTGGAAAGATATGGTTAAGGGTTCGATCAGTTAAAAAGCCGGCTTTGAATATGATAGTGAGACACAAGGATTTGCTACTAATTAATAGACAAATAGGTCACCGTTTCTTTTTCCCCTTTTACATGATGGTTTTACTCGTGTGTGTGGTCTAGGAGTAGGAGTTGCAGTTGGAGTTGGAGTTTAACACCTGCACAAATTGCACATAACTGATATGACCATATTTGATCAGTTTCAAAGCAGAAAAAAGCCAAAGACCGATCAAAGAAACTGCATGCACTAGAAGCTAAAACTTGAAATGATGCGGGTTTCGGTTTTCTTCCCTCTTTTTTATTTGTTTCGACTTTCGATCCCAAAGCTAGACGAGGCCAAAAAGGGTGATGGAAAAGGAAATCAATTTTCTCGTTTTAGGGTTATATCATTATATGAGTCTCTTTCTAAATTCATCTACACGTCAAGAACTTTCACTACGTTACAAATTCTTAAGCCCTTGATTTCAGACAGATACATACGTTATTTACATATGTGATGACGATAAGATGATGTCTTTTTCTAACAGCTGAAAAAGCTTAATACTAAGTATAAATGATTTAAAAATTAGACTAAAAGTTAAATTAGTAAGATAAGAGGTTAAATAAAATTAAAAAATTTAAAATATAATTGAAAGAGATTGTCTTTACTTATAAAAAAATTTGAAGTTTAATTGAAAAATAGATTGTTAAATGAAAATTAATTGATTTATTTTAATTTATATAACTTATTGATTTACAAAAATTAACTGATTAAGTAACAACTTGATTGATTTTAATGATAAGAGTTATTAAAGTAAATAAAACCGAAAAAGTTGAAAAATGAACCAAAAAATTGAACGATTCAAGATTTTTGTTGTTAAATTGACCGAACCTGTTGAGTTTTTAATTATTGCTAAGTATCCATAATTATTAACATTATAAAAAATTTAAAATAAAATTTTCTTTATTTAATAGTGATAAACACCAAGTTAAGGGCTAAGTATTCCATAATTATTAATATTATAAAATAGAAATAAGATTATTATAACGATAAACCTCTTATCTTACTGTTTTAACGTCTATTTTTTAAAATATTGTTTTTTAGTCGTAATAATTTACTAAGATTTGATGAATTTTCAACATATCTCATGTGAATTTAAGTACGTAGAGATTGTTCATTAAGAAAGTTATTTAGTTTGCGTTTTGGAGCTACATTGTGGTGGGGATAAGTACTTATTTATCGTAGTTTTTAAACGCAGACACATGTTTGGATTTGCGGGCGAATAACCGGAGGTTGAAGGAAAGTGCAGTGTCACCACATAAATTGATAAGTAGAAAGACGGTTGCGGTAAGAAATTACTTCTACGGTAGAAATTTAACTTTCTATTAATAACCTTATGATAATTATTATTTTCTATTATACTTTCAACTAATAGAAAGCACATATCAAGAAAAAGATAACGATAGATATGTTATATATTTCTCCAAATACATCCCCTACCAATAGTATCTAAGTAAGCTGAAATATTTTATTTACTAAATTTATTTTATTTATATTTTCTTATTTTAATTTAATAATCTAATATCTATGATTTGAATTGTTATAACTAATAATATATTTTTATGAAATATTTTATTTACTAAATTTATTTTATTTATATTTTTCTTATTTAAATTTAATATTTTAATATTTATAATTTGAATTTATATGACTAATAATATAATTTTAATGAAATATTTAATTTACTAAATTTATTTAATTTATATTTTCTTATTTTAATTTAATATTTTATTATTTATAATTTG
>JAOQMS010000178.1:31606913-31629474 GCA_027563885.1 Erythroxylum longipes | reverse complement strand
CCGCCTGAGACCCCGATGGAGCTTGGTGTCGAGCTGGACAGAGACTGGTTGCATGTCCCACTCGTCCGCAACTTGCACAGATAGTCAGAAGGCCTTCGTATGCCACTATGAGAAGCTCCCCGTCAAGCTCCGCCTTGGACACTAACGGCCTGCTGAGGTCAATATCGAAGGTGACCCGCGCAAACTTTCCCCTCTGCATAGTGTGAGTTGCCTTGTCGATCTTGATAGTGTGGCCAACGAGATTCCCCAGTGCGGAAAGGATTTTAGGATGGTACCGAGCAATAGGCAAGGCTGGAAACCGAATCCACACCATTGCACGTTGCACTGTGAGGGCATACCCAAATATAACCCCCGAGCCACCGATGAGCGCATGGAGGTAGTCCTCTTCTCTGATGAAATTTACCAAAAAATAATCACAGTAGAGGTCGACGACCTTCATCGGACCAGTTGACTTCCACATGGTTTTTAGGCGTGTGCAGAGTAAGCGATACCCAATCCGTCGGCCAAGGAGTTTCACGATGATCGCCCTCTCCCATTGCTGATCGAGCTTCAACCGGAAAGCAGACGATAACTCGATACCTTTACCCTGCTCATCCGTGCGAACGCGGATATCCCCATCCTCAATTGGTATTGGCTCCTCATCGGGCCATACGACTGTGTTAGCCTGGTGGTCCCCTATGATGGCTCTGGTAACCGCTGCGCTATAGGACAAGCTGGTGGAGGGCGGAGGGTCTTTCTCTCTCCGACGTATGTGGACTTTCTTTGCAAAGGGGCCATCGCGATCGAGGCCGTCCCGAGCACCCTGAGTAGTGTCAGGGGTTTTCAAACAATCCATGCACGAAGATAGATACTGTTCATTTGAGAGAAACAAAATAGTGTTCACTTGAGAGAAACAAGACACTGATGCTCAATGGGTACTATTGGTACAAAAATATTCTCTTTCCAGGAAAAAGTAGAAGTAAACAGTGCAATAGACCGAATTGGCTTTGTCTTTCAAACTTCCAAATTTAGTATCAGTATTACCAAGCTTGTCTTCAAGAAACCCTAATCTCAGCCATTTCCTGCATTCGAAATTGAAACAGTAGAGAGAGAAAGCTAGTGCTTCACTGATCTAAACAGCATGCCAAAAGGACCATCTTCAACTTCCCACGGCCCCCAAAAAGGTTACTCTCTATCATCTCTGTTTCTCTCTTCTTTTAACCTCTTTTTTTCTTTCTTCTGTTATGTATGTTCGAGGGAAATTTGAAAACCCTGAAGAGAAACCATCTCGTATATAATGATTAACAAATTTAGTTGTTGGTAGTTGATTAAATTGGTTATCATTGTCGGCATCTCCATTCCCTCTCCTTTTGCTAGTTGGACCAATAGTTTCTTATGTGCATATCTTTGTTGCTGGCAGATGATTATGACATTGAGAAAATATTGAGGAGGTTCGACATGGACTTGAGATACGGACCTCAAACTGGAATGACTCGGAAGGAGCGTTATGAAAAAGCTGTACCAGAAGGCCTTAACCCACCCAAAATAATTGGGGAATTGCTGAAGGGCGAAAGGAACTCAGAAAACCTGTGGAGTGGCAAGACATAGACTTCATTGGTAATGTTAAAATGTTATACTGTTTGAAGTTGACTTTACTGTTTTCAGTCTTCTTTTAACTTGTTCCCCTCTCCCAACTTAAGTTGTCATCCTCAATGCTATTTTCTATATGACCAAAGAGAATGTTACTTTTCGTCATATAAAAGCAAGACGCCTGTGTGCCTTTATTGGGTGTTTACTCTGTTCTCCTCATTTTTTCCGGGGAAGGGGATTTAGCATTAGATTGATTATAGTATATGTCAAAACGTTTATTCAAAAGTTTTTCTTTTATAATAAAACATATCAGACATCCATTAAGCCATATCGGCAAACACCTCAATTACAAGTCAACTCGAAAAATCAGTCAACTAAATTTGAGGTGATACAGATAATCTCATTCTATCAAATATGTTTGATCTTAAATTGATAAATTGTACTTCACTAAACTAATGTGATTTGTGACCTCTTAATTTGTTTTTGGAGTGTGAGAAAATCATCTCTCTCTCCCTCCTCTCTGTCCTCCAATTAGCTTTACTCTTCTTTTTCTCTTAGTCAAATCTTTTGTTTGTCATTCCATTTTTGGCTAATGGTAATAGGCGGGATCTTTCCTATTTATCAACCAATTTTGATTTCCTTCTACTTTGAGAAAGGAGACCATGGTTGCTCCTAGTTTGGCAACATCTTCCTCCAATCCTTTAGCAGGTTTGGCCTTCCTCAAGTGCAAGGTCTGCTGAACTCTACTCTAGGAACTCAATTCTTATCAGTTGGTAACCTTTCCTCCTCTACCTTAGCCTCTTTTGCCTTCTCCTTGCTCTCAACTTGGCCTTCTTCCTTCTCCTAAAGCTCACGTCAAGATGATTTCCTCTTTTCTCTCCTTAACTAGTTTTCTCACTAATATGCTATGAGAACCAATTGTGGTTAACCGTTTTTTTAATACTTAGGTTGGAAACTCTTCTTTAGTTGTTGCAACAAGTTGATTTGGCATCAAGTTATTGGAGATTCATTTACTTTTCACAAATTAAGATACATCCTTCCCTCATCTGGTACTAGTTTAATTTCCTCCAATGGAAGTACTTTTAAGCTGGATCTGCAAAATGACCTGTCTGTCTGGTAAGTTTCTTTAAGGCTTGTTTTCTCTCAAGTTCATTTGTGGGAGATCTCAACATGAAAAAAGATGGGGCTTGAGAGTGGCTTGATAAACGAGGAGGATGTTTTTATTTAAAAATCTTTGAAGTTGGTTCTTGTATGTGAATTCTAAGCCTTTAGTGCTCTGGAAATGAGGGCCTGACATGGCAATGGTTAGAAATAGGATGAAAAATGTCCAAACATGGATCAATTTTCACAGTGTCTCTCTTGAGTATTGGTTAAAAGAGGGGTTTAACTATTTAGCAAGTTACTTTCGTAGACCAGTCTACTTGAACATATTGTGCGTTAAGGAGAATTGAGTATGCTTGAATTTGTATAGGGATTAGAATGGACAAGAAGATGCCCGGGAATCTGAAAATTATGAAGCTTGGTGAAGAAAGGAAGTAATTGATAGATGTTGAGGCTACATTAAGCTATCAATGGAGGCCGTTAAACTATAACTGGCCAAAGCTTGGAAATGTACAAAGAAAAAGTTTGAAACAGGAGGCTGCAATGAACTTATGGGACGTTCTGCTTCTGGGAAACCAAAAGATGTGCGGGAGAACCAAATGAATAAGCAACAGCGAAGGAACAAGTGGTGTTTGGATCTAATTAGCCAGAGGAAACAAGAACGGCTGAGGTAAACCCTATTGAAGTAAGTCGTGTGAAGGAGCTCAATCCCTGTAGGAATGCGCCTTTCTCAGTTGAGATCTCACCTTAAGGAAAAACAACCGAGGAATTCTCAAATTGCCATCCTTAAGTTGAGATATCACCTTCCATTTCTTGAATAAGATTTAGGTTTCTTTGAATAAGATAAGGGTTGTGACTTGAAACCGTGACAAAAAATAACCTTTATAATATGGTTACAGTTTGACGAGTGTTTGTTCTCTGGTTCACGTTACACAAGCAAATGCATATCTAACTGCCCCAAATTGAAGAGGCAAATTTGCCACGTTACTACTAAAGTCTTTGCTTAATGTTTTAGAATTTCAATGTCCACATGTCGTAGGTCATGATCGCATCGTCTTTTAGCTTCAGGGGTCATTCAATTAGTTTCTGGTGCCTAAAAGTCTTTTTGTCCAAATTAATAGATAGTAAATTTTCTAATAATTAGAAACTAATTTTAAATGACTAATTTATAAAGTATTAATTATATATTTAATACACATAAAAAGTAAATTTCTAATTTTATTTAAATAACACAATTTTAATTTCATTAAAGCATTTCCAGAAGACTTGAATACTATTTTTTATTTCATTTGTTTAAAAAGTAAAAATTGAAGGAAATAGGAGGAATATGGTGGATTAGATTTTAAGATATGTAATGTGTCTGTCTTTGCATGGAACAATCAACCAATCACGAGTCAACAATATTACTAATATTGTTTAATCCATAACCTAATTAATACCAAATTAAATGTTGACAGAAAATGGTTTAATTTAACAAAAATAGTTTTTAAATTTATATAACTTAAATTTGATTTCCAAATTTTTTGAGTTAAATCTTTAGACCAAAACTTAGTTCATAATCTAATTTTAAAAATTAAAAAATTTTAATTTTCTTAGAATCAAATAAGTTGAGTCAAATTATTGATGTCTAATTCATTAGATATATTCAAAAATTAAATAAAACAATTTAAAAAGTTGAGTCAATTCATCGGATTCTTGTTTGATAAATAATGCAGACAAAGAGGGAAGGCAAAGAGAAAGCTCATGGAATTTTCAGAGAGAGCTCATGGAAGCTTCACAGTCATTAAAAAAATGTTTTATTAAGACTACGTCAAGTCGATCGATTATCTTCAATATAGCGTCCACCCTCTTGATTCAACAATAATGGCTTCTTCGTCGTCTTCTTCTTCTTCTTCTTTCAGTAGTACTATTACTAGTACTTCTTTGACCTCCCAAGCATGTAAGTACGACGTCTTCTTGAACTTCAGGGGTGAAGACACTCGTCGCAATTTCATCAGCCATCTCTATGCTGCTTTGTGCCAAAAGGATCTCCAAACCTTCTTTGACGATGATGAACTCAAAAGAGGAGAAGAAATTGCTCAGTCACTTCCCCAAGCAATCAAAGATTCCACTATCGCTGTTCTCGTTTTCTCAAAAAATTATGCGTCTTCCACTTGGTGTCTTGATGAACTTGTAGAGATCGTCAAGTGTCTGCGAACCCATAGACAGATTGTCATACCTGTCTTTTATGAGGTAAATCTGTCCCATTTAAGAAAACAATCCCATGATGTTGAAGCAGCATTTGTAAAACATGAACAAAATCTCAAGAACACACATAAGACCCGAGGTTGGAGGGATGCGTTGACAACAGCTGCGAATCTACGTGGATTTAACTCTAAGGACTTCAGGTATGTTTTAGTTTGTATGGTCAATTCAAGTATTGCTTTTCATTCATTTAATCATATTGTGTTTCATAATTGGTAGGAACGATCGTATGCTTATTAACAAAATAGTTGAAGACATTTTGGAAAAATTGAATCAATCCATGACATGGGATGGCTACGAGAATTTGGTTGGAATGGACTCGCGCATTGAGCAAATTAAGAAGGTACTTACTATTACGCCATTGGAGGTTTGTGTTTTAGGAATTTGAAGAAGGTATTTACTATTACACCATTGGAGGTTTGTGTTTTAGGAATTTGGGGGATGGGCAGAGTTGGTAAAACTACTATCGCTGAAGTCATATATAATATGATGTCCTATCAATTCCAAAGTTGTTGCTTTGTACGTAACGTGAGGCAACAAGCAGAAGCAGGTGGCTTGATGAAATTACAGGAAGAACTTGTTTCAAAAGCATTGGGTGAGGAGAATCCAGTGAAGTACATGTTTAGTGCTGGACCTAGACCATTTCTTAAAGCAAGACTTGGTTGTAAGAAGATGTTAATTGTTCTTGATGATGTGGATAATTCACTACAAATAGAATCTTTGATTGGAAATCCATGTTGGTTCGGTTCGGGAAGCATGATTCTTATTACCAGTAGGGATAAGCAAGTCTTTGAAGGAAGGGCTAATTTTATATATAAAGTTGAACTATTAAATGAAGATGAAGCCCTTCAACTTTTCACGAAGAGTGCCTTCAAGCAAAAATATCCAGGAGATAATTATGCTTCCTTGTCAAAATCAATTATTAACTATGCACAAGGCAATCCTTTAGCTTTGAAGGTTTTGGGCTCCTCTCTAGTTGGGAAAAAGGAAAGGGAGTGGAAAAATACAATAAATCAATTGCTAGAACTTGCTAACAAGGACATTCAACGCGTGCTACTGATTAGTTACAATGGGTTAAATAGGGTGGAGAAAGATGTCTTTCTTGACATTGCATGTTTTTTTAAAAGAGTTCACGCAGACATCATGAGTCAGATATATAGAAGCAGTAAATTCAATATCGATATTATAATATGTGCTCTCGTAGATAAGTGTCTTTTGACTATTTTCGAAGAAAACATGTTGGGAATGCACGATTTATTAGAAGAAATGGGAAAAGAAATTGTTCGTCAAGAAGCTAAGAATCCCAACCAACATAGCAGATTATGGGATCTTGAAGATGTTTATGAAGTATTTGTAGAGAATAAGGTAATATCCTAAATATATTTAACATAGAACTCTATATTATTAGTAATTTGTTATACTATTTGATTTATTTTAAATACGTAATTTACTGTTACGTTAACTTATGTAGATATTTGGCTATTGTAGGAAGCTGGAGCAATCGAAAGCATAATTCTTGACATAAATAAGATAAAGGAGATAGATTTAAATTCAAAAGTATTCATGAAGATGCCTAATCTTAAATTTCTCAATTTTTATGGAAATTTTGAAGAAATAAGTAATCTTCGTCTCTCTCAAGGTCTTGATTATCTTCCCAATAAGCTAAGGTATTTAGGTTGGGATAAGTATCCATTGGAATCTTTTCCTACTAATTTCCAACTAGAAAATCTTGTGGTGCTTAGATTACGCTACAGCAACATAAAACAATTATGGAGCAGAGCCAAGGTACTGTACTTAACTTATATATTGCTTAATAGTTTAGTCTTTTGTTCTTTCTTTTTAATGAAAGTTGAAAGTAATATTAGATTAGAGCTAATAATGGCTTCTGTTATTTTTGTTAACTACAGGAAGAATTAGTGGCATCACAAGAGACATATGGAATGTTGAGTACGATTGTTAATGGTTTTCGGAGTTTGGTTAAAGTTCCTTCCTACATTTATGGAAGTCAGTTAGGCAAGTTAACTTCCTTAAGGTTGGTAAACAACAAAAGTATAACTCATTTACCAACTGGTAGAAGTGAATTTCTGGAAGCTCTTGATTTTCTTGATCTTAGTGGTTGTGAAAATTTGATTACATTTCCAGAAATTTCAAGCAGCATAGAAGAGTTATACTTAAATGGGACAGCCATAAAAGAGGTACCTTTATCGTCAGTTGAACTCCTCAGCAAATTAAAGAACTTGGAAATGAGACATTGTAGAGAGCTTGAAAGCCTTCCAAACAATTTTTTTAACAAATTAACATCTCTCACAAAACTTAATCTAAGGGGATGCTCAAGATTTAAGGCGCTTCCTGAAATTTTAGAGCCTGTGGATAATTTGGTGGGTGTCCACTTAACGGAGACAGCCATAGAAAAGTTGCCATCATCAATTGGCAATCTCAAAGGGCTCCCAGGGTTAGCGATATCTTTTATAAATTTTGAAAATTGTTTTGTAGGAGACCACCAAGCATTGGCTTTGTCGTCGGAAGGTTTCTCTTCATTACGAGGCCTAATGATTTACAAGTGTAATTTAAGAGAATTGGATGAGGACTTGTGCTTTCCATCTTCCGTAGAACATGAAAATAGCTTTGAGAGAATCCCTGCAACCATCAAACAACTTTCAAGGTTACGATTTCTTGAAATACGTAAGTGCGAAAGGCTTCAATCCTTGCCAGAACTTACATCTGGTGTTTCTGCTGTATTCGTCCAAGGTTGCAGATCACTAGAACAAATATGGACCCTTAAACAGCTACCCCTTGACTCACAAAAAAAACAAAAACTGCCTTATAATACCATCTTATTTTTGGATTGCTTAAAGTTGGATGAAGATCAATGTCAGGCTGTCGCAAATACACTGTTGAGGAATCATCTAACGGCTTTTGCAAGAAATCAAACGCAGAAACTATTGGTATGTAACTCTTTTTCTTTATTTGGTTATGTACAATCATTAATTTGACTTATTAATTTGTGCTGTCAGGATCAATTTCAAATGGTTTTTCTAGAATTTCAAATGGTTTTTCCTGGAAGTAGAATACCAGAGTGGGTCAAGTATCAAAGTATGGGTGATTCCATTCAAATCCACCTTCCTTCTCATTGGTTTAATCATCGCTTTTTGGGATTTGCTTTCTATCTGTACGTTGATGATGTTAGACAAGGATTACGTGGTAGATATGATTGCTACTTTGGAGACAATTACGATTACTCCAGCGCTTATTCTGGACAGTTTTCCATTGGAATAGTGGCTACAGAGCATATGCTTGTCTGGATTAGTACAGGATTTTGTGAATGGATATATAGACATGATAACTTTGAAGAGGATGTAGTGTTTTTTACGTTCACCAGCTCAGTGAAGAATATAATCAAAAGCGGCGGGATTATTCCACTGTATGCTCAAAAAGATGGGGATGACATCTGTTAAACATTTGACTTTCTAAATTTGTAATTGTCCAAGTTGAAGATCGAAGAAGTTCAATGAAATTAAGAGGTCGCAACTTGAAGTTCAATGTTCTCACCAGGTGAGTTATACATGTTTTGTGTGTTTTGTATATCATGTTATGTTCTGATTGCGTATAACAAAGCTGCTAAGTCTTACAGAAAGATCTTCAAGATAGATGGTACATATAAAGTAAGACAGATTGCTTCAAAATGTTTGAAGAAAAGCAAACAAGGTTCCTGCAAATTTTTTTGGCCTCTAAAATGTTGGGACTTGGTAGTTCAAGAACTCACTACTTTTTACGCACGACCCAAAAGTGGCAACTGAAACCCCAAGACTGGAATGTATTATATGTAACTGTAAAAAGTTAGTCTATTCATTTTGAAATATTCCTCTAACTAGAAAGTCGTTTGTTATGTTGGACATGGATGCTGACTTGTAAAGCCCCTTTCTCCTTTGACTTGTCAAATTGACTTCTTGTTCTGCTTTAACTCTCTTGCTTTCCCAAACCATTTAGTAAGCTGTTTTCTCATGCCTAGAACATTTCCACTTCAATTATAAATGTTTTTTAGTATGAAAAACGTTTGATTTCGTCTATATAATGGTGTTGTTATGATTTTTTTTAAATTGATTCTTATGAATTTCTGCCAAAACTAAATCTCTTTGGTAACCTCTAACGAGAAAGTCGTTTGATTTCATCAATAAAATGACATAGGCCGGAAATTTCAATTTTCATTTTGACATACCTCACCTTTCCTTCTACATCGTAGATAAGCAGTGGGTAGGGCCGGACTTAAGCCTGGATTGGGCTGATTCTTTTAATTTTTTTGAAAGAAATTTATTTATTAAAAACAATATGAGAATTTAATTAATTAAATTAGTTAATAATAATTGGGATTTTATGATAATAAGACGTACATATATCGACAAAATAAATAAAATAAAACAAAATTCATTAATGAAGAAGGATATAATTATAAGAATACAAAAAAATCATATATGAAGTGAAAAATTAAATTATTTGAAATTATGAATTTTAATTGATTAATAAAATTGAGATTTTATAATGAATAGATATATAGAACGTACAATTATTAATAAAAGAAAAGATAAAACTAAATTTATTAATTAAAGAGGATAAAATTATAGGAAATAAAAAAAGATTATAAATAAAGTGATATATTCAATTAATTGAAGTTTGCGGATTTCAATTGGTTAATAAAATTGTGATTTTATAACGAATGAATATATTAAACATACATATATTAATAAAATGAATAAGATTAAACCAAATTTATTAATGAAGAAGTATAAAATTATAGAAAATGAAAACAATATTATATATAAAGTGAGAAATTCAATTACTTGAAATTATGAATTACTTCATATAAATTAAGCAATAAGTTTAGTGAAAAATAGATCCTAAATTGAATAATTGAGATAGGTACAACTATTTAACTCAACTTTTTTTTTATAAGTTAAATATGTAAATTCATAATTAACATATTTATTAGCTTGTATCAATTCTTTATGACAATTATGAATCATTGAATTTATAAATAACTATAAAATAATTTTTTTTGAAAGAGAACTATAATAATTAACATTAAATTAATTATGAAGATCACAAAACAAAAATTATTTGAATTAAAACATAAATATAAGTTTAGAACAAAGCGTCGAAAGATTATAACTAGAGTTTTGAATTTTATTAAATTAGAATATTTGGATTTAGCCACACTTGTCTTTAATTCCAATACTAAAAATAGAAAAAAAGATGAAAGTTTAAGAGAGAACTCCTAAGAAAGCGAAAAGAGAACGATAAAGAAGGTGATAGATGCGATTTTTCTATGTTTTCCTACTCAAAACTTAGTTTAGTAAAAAATGTTTCATAATTGAATTCCAATTCTTGAGGTGAATGTGACATTAGGCGTAATCTAGCTTTATATTTTGCTTATTTTTTTTAAAATTCATGATTTTGACCAATAATATTATAATTTAATGTAATCTCCACTTATCATCTTTTAAAACAAAATAAATATTAAAATTTCTATTTAAGCACCAAATTAAAAGATAGAATTTCAATTATCATAATCAAATAAGATCTTATCAATTAATAATTGATATCAATTAGATGCATTATGAATCAGCAACAATTTACTAATGGATATCGTCACACAGTTTTATAATCTTAATGTGAAATTTTAAGGACAAAATCTGTCGTGGACAGTAATCTTTTCATTACGTTACGTGTGCCGGCTTAAACACTGAAAATGAATGAAAGCATATAGGTGGTAGTCCAATCATATTAATAGGTGGTAGTTCAACCAAATTGGACAACAATTGTTAATGTATTTTTTCAAAAATAATTTAAATTTTGAGATAAAAGAGATTTAAAATTTTTAATTTTTAATTTTTTATGTATAATATTTTAAAATTTTTAATTAAGTATCTAAAATTTTAACCATAAAATAACTCAATACAAAATGTTATTTTTATTAATAGTTTATTGAAGTGGTGAATATAGTACATAAAAAATGATATTTATAAAATTTCATATAAACTTTCATCATTGTCAATATAGTTTTTTGATATTGTATAATAAATAGGTGATGGTTATGTATTCAACATATATTTATTTGTTGGATACTCTAAAATTATGCAGAAAAAGATGAACATTATTCTCAGTCATGTATATAAAATATTAATAAATATAAAATTTTGAATTGAATAATATACGTAATTAATTAAAAATTTTAAAAATTGATCATTGAAATAAAAAATAAAAAACAATATTTAATTTTATTATCTCGAAAAGTTAGGGTTATTAATGGGCTAGGCCGATCCCAGGATGCTCCTAGCCTAACCCTCGAACTGTTAAACCCGTGACTCGACGGGCCATAGTTGACTGGCCGGCCCATCTTTAATATTTTAAAAAAATTAAAAAAAATTAATGAAGTTGTTTTTGTTCGGCCTACCCTAGACCTGATCTCTACCCGTAACCTATTATAGCCGAACAATTTTAGTGCATGACCTAATCAACCCGAGTTAAAATTGAGCTTGATTGAGCGAGACAGGCTAAAATTGACATTCTTGCGAAAAGTTGAACAGTTAATCTCCATCTTATTGATACCATCATGCCATCTTTTTTTTCTTTTTTTTTTCAGCTGATGTAAGCATTTATGATCATTGGTAGTGGCTCATTAACAACTGTATTAGATTGATTGCTCCTTTTTAATGAAAAAAGATAAGTGACTGTACATTCCCATGCTACTAAGTTAATGATTTCTTCCACAATTTCATGTAATTATTTATGAATAATGGAAGTGAACATAATATTAAAGGATGTGACGGAATAGTTAAATTCAGTGCAAGTTGAAACAATTAAAATGATAAAAATAATTTAATAAACTGAAATAAACTTGGTCCTAGGAATTAAATGAGACATTACTTCAAGGGATGTCTATTACACGTAGCTAGTCGCTTGCAACTAAGGCTGGTAGTCGGTTAGACTGAGTTTGAGTTTCGTTCGAAAATAATTATTCGAAGTTTGACTGGACTTGAACTAAGTTTGATTATTTTGTTTTTACTTTAATTTTTAAAATAACATTATTTTATTAAAAAAACATTATTTTAACTTGATATATTTGAAATTTAGTCCGTAGCGAGTCAGACAGTATAAATTTGAGTCCAAACTGAAACCCTATATTTAAAAAAAATCAAATCAATTTAATTAACTTGAAGTAAGTCCATTAACTTTGAGTCGGGTCGAGTTTGCGCACAAATATCATCCCTACTTGTAAAATGGAAATTAAAGCAAATATTATAGATAGCAAAACAAAAACAGATAAGGTTTTGTTTGTGATTAAACATTAAAAAGAAAAAAAATGTGGTCGTCGTTTTGAGTTGTAACCAACTACTATGGTCCCAGCTGTTTCTCTTAACGTCACTATAACAAAATACCAAAGATATTCCTTTACCAACGATTCGGTAAAATATCGATTTAGCGACGATTTTATAAAGTCGTTGCCAAATGTTAGTAGCCAACAACATTGTTGTTGGCTTCGATTTTTTCGTATAAACTGGAACGGATGTCTTTGTTGACTGAAGCTAACAACAAGGTCGTTTGTTTGTGAACAACAAATGATATCATTTTCATTCCATTTTAAATGAAACAACAATGACGTCATTTGTTGTTGTGAACAACAAATGATGTCGTTGTTGGCTTTGGTTGTTTCTTTTAAAATGGAAGAAAAACGATATCGTTTGTTGTTACAACGATATTAGGCAATGTATATGTTTGCACCCTTAATGTACATCTATATGGCGGGTGTATATATATATATATGGTGGTCGTTTAATCAACAAAAGACGCAATTGGTGTGGTTGCTTAATACTGGAGAAAAGCTGCATATTTTTCTTCAGAAATCACCTTGTTTCCACTTGTTGAAGCAGAACCTCCAGAAGCCTGCATAATATTAACAGACTGAGAGGACTTCGGGCGCAACTCTAGGCGTAAGTCCCAACAATAGTCCCAAACATGCCAATTCTTGCCACAATTGTCTCATTTCTTTGGCTTCCTCCACCCTTTCTATTAGAAGTGCCTAACTCACCCCCAAAAGTTAGCTCAAGAAGGAGAAAGGTTTGCATACTATTATAAATTGTTGAATATTCTTGTAGTTGTCCGATGTAGAATTCCTGACACCCCCCCTCAGTTCAGAGTAGGACTGGACATCTGATGGATATATTGAGTAAAGGGACATAATCAGACATTGCCTCAAACCGTCGAAACAAACTGACTCTGATACCATGCTAGAAGTGCCTAACTTACCCCTAAAAGTTAGCTCAAGAGGGAGAGGTTTGCATACTATTATAAATCGTTGAATATTCTTGTAGTTATCCGACGTGGGATTCCTAACACCTTCCTCCACCATCACCACAATTACTTCGATGTCCTCCACCTCTTCCACTGTTGTGAACGACTAGACCAAACTTACCACCACTTTCTTGCGTGGGTTCCTTCAAGGATCAAGATACTCGTAAGTATATCTCAGCAACTGATGGGAATTCAGTGCCACCAAGTATTTAGGACTAAATTGGTTCATATTCTAGTCTTAAACCAATCAAATATCTCATCACGAATGACTCTTCTCTTTCCTTTTATTGACTGGGCTATTAAATATTCTATAAATAGATTCTTAGTACTCGTTGTGGCTCTTCTCTCCCTGTCGACACTTGAACAATTCTAAAAAAAATCACATATACGAGTAATATTATTGAAAAATAAAAGTCTCACATGCTCCCATAGCTCTTTGGCAGAGTTTACATGTTAACACAAGTCAACAATATTTGGCTCCACAGTATTCCATGGGTTTGTCATTATTTAGTTGTCACGCTGTTCACATTTCTTATACCTGGTCACTTAACATCAAGAGCTGGATGCGGGAGATGCTCATACCTGCCTAGGCCCTTGAGATATACAATGATCGCCTCCTCCCAAGCTTGGTCCACCATGGACAGTCTTGTACTGTCTAGGGTAATGGGAAAATATGGTTATAGTGCCCCAGATTATTAAAGGTCAGGTAACTTGACAGCAAATTCAGATGTCTACAGTTTTGGAGTTATTTTACTGGAGAAGAATAGCAGTAGACACTACAAGACGTTTTCTGGGTAATTTGTTAACATAGTTTGAATGACATTATGAGTTTGTTCAATTTCTCTTTTTTATATATTTAGCTAAGCATATCTTTGTATATATATATTTCGTATCAATTGTAGCTGGCACTTCATTACTTGACAATGTAGACAATGAATGAATCCTTTATTCTATTACACATAAAACTAGAAGACAACTCCATTCATTACTATCTATATTATTTACTAATGGATATCGTCACACAGTTTTATAATCTTAATGTGAAATTTTAAGGACAAAATCTGTCGTGGACGGTAATATTTTAAACACTGAAAATGAATGAATTGGACATTTTTAGGTTGAATGCAGATAGGTGGTAGTCCAATTATACTAATAGAGCTGCGTAATCCTTTTGTTTTTTCTTTATTTGTCAATCAATCTTATAGTAGTTCAACGAAATTGGACAACACTTGTTAATGTATTTTTTCAAAAATAATTTAAATTTTGAGATAAAAGAAATTTTTTAAAAAATTTAAAATTTGATCATTGAAATAAAAAATAAAAAACAATATTTTATTATCCCAAAAAGTTAGGGATTTCAATGGGCCGGCTAGGCTCGGGCTGCTCCCGGCTTGACTCTCGAACTGGTAAGCTTGTGACTCGATGGGCCGGAGTTGGCCGGCCAACCCATCCTTAATATTTTTTAAAAAATTAAAAAATGACATCATTTTTATTTGGCCCACCCTGGGCCCGACTTTGGCCCGTGGCCTGATAGGGCCGAACAATTTTAGCCTTTGACCCAATCAACCCAAGCTAAAATTGGGCTTGATCGAGCTAGCTAAGCCAAAATTGGCATTCCTACGAAAAGTTGAACCGTTTATCTCCATCTGATATTTCTTTTTGATTGATACCATCATGCTGTCTTTTTTTTTTCTTATTTTATTCAGCTGATGTAAGCATTTATGATGGTTGGTATTGGCACATTAACAACTATATTAGGTTGCGTTTGGATCTGCGGTGCGGTGGAGATAAGTACTTGTAGCTGGCTACTTGATTAATCGAACCCTTCTATGGTAAATAAGGGAAAGAGTTTTTATGAAATGTTGTATGGGAAACCCCTTTTAGATTGCCATCTTCGTGTTTTTAGGTGCTTATGTTATGTGCATTTTTACAGCTAACATCGAGACAAGTTTGGCTCACGAAGTCAAAAATGTTTATTTCTAGACTATCCTTACTCATAAAAGGGCTGGAAGGTTTTTGATCTTGAGAGTGAGCGCCACTTTGTATCACAAGATGTTCGATTTGATGAGAATTGTTTACCATTTGAGCTGTTTGGGTCCACTCCCTCACCCTTTTCGTCATCTTATGAGCTTCCACTTAAGTTCATACGTCACACTTTGGATGATGAATTGGATGAAGGTGCTGTTGTAAGTGATTTTGTCCCCTCCCAACCTGCCTAGCCTGCTTCGCACATTGATAGCCCTCTTGTTGCTCCTTATTGATCCCATTGCTTTTTCTCCTAATGCTACCTTGTCAACTTGGATTCCATCTCCTGGTGATGACTCGACCGTTACTACAGCTCTGCCTAAGTTATATGTTCGTCGACTTCGACAGAAGAAACCTTCGGTATGCTTATGTGATTATGTTCACACCAATGTAGTATGTGTCGACCCTCCATCTCCACCTCTCCGTCTGTATCCTCAGGAATCTTGTATCATCTTGTTTTTTAATGTAAAATATGATAATTTTCTGCTCCATATCGGGCCTTTCTTGCAATTATTTCAGCAAAGGTTGATCCCAAGTCATATCGTGAGGCCATTTGTGACCCCTATTGGCATGAGGCCATAGGCAAGGAAACTGAGGCTCTTGAATAGAGTGGCACATGGATTGTTGAGGATTTGCCTCTTGGTAAGATTTCCATCAGTTGCAAAAGGGTCTACAAAATTAAATATCACTTCGATGGTACTATAGAACGACACAAGGCTTGCATGGTTATTTGTGGTAATAATCAAATCGAGGGTATTGACTACATTGAGACCTTTGCTCCTATATCGAAAATGGTGACTATTCGTACTGTCCTAACGGTTATTGTTCCTCAACATTAGGAATTGCATCAGATGGATGTCAATAATGTTTTCTGCATAGTGACTTGGCTGAAGAAGTATATATGCACATGCCTCCTAGTTTTTCAGCCTCCCGTCCTGGCAAGGTTTGTCGTCTTTGTCGATCTTGTATGGTTTACGGTAGGCACCCTTTTGTTGGTTTGCCAAGTTGACTATAGCTCTCAAGACATATGGGTTCTGTTAGTCCTATGCCAACTACTCTCTTTTCACCTTGCATATGGACTCTGAATCTCTCTATATTCTTGTATATGTTGACGATTTTCTTATTGCAAGGAATAATCTTGATTCTATTCATGCTCAAATATTTTCTTGGTCTCTAGGTAGCTCGCAATCCCGAAAGCATTTTCCTCTGTCAACTTAAATATGTGTTGGATATTCTCTCTGAAGCTGATTTGACAGATGCTAAATCGAAGTGCTTCCTGGTAGAACAAAATCACTGAACTGCTTTGGTTGATAGGCCCTTCTTGTTTGATTCGGAGCCTATCTTTGTCTAGTTGGCCGCCTAATTTACTTGACCATAACGCGTCCTGAGCTCAGTTACGGTGTTAATATATCGGTGCAATTTATGCAACAACCGCGGTCCGACCACTGGGAAGCCACTCTTCATGTCCTTTGCTATTTGATGGGTAATCCCTGTTATAGTATACTTTTGCATGCTGATTCGGATTAGTAGTTATATAGTTTTAATGGTTGTGAAAATTCGATTACAATTTCAGAAATTTCAACCAGCATAGAGAAGTTATATTTAAATTGGACAACCATAAAAGAGGTACCTTCATCGTCAGTTGAACTGCTCAGCAAATTAAAGAAATTGGAAATGAAGCATTGTAGAGAGCTTGAAAGCCTTCCAAACAATTTTTTTTAACAAATTAACATCTCTCGCAGAACTTTATATGTTGACGATTTTCTTATTGCAAGGAACAATCCTGATTCTATTTATGCTCAAATATTTTCTTGGTCTTGAGGTAGCTTGTAATCCCGAAAGCATTTTCCTCTGTCAACTTAAATATGTGTTGGATATTCTCTCTGAAGCTGATTTGACAGATGCTAAATCGAAGTGCTTCCTGGTGGAACAAAATCACCGAACTGCTTTGGCTGATAGGCCCTTCTTGTTTGATTCGGAGCCTTATCTTTGTCTAGTTGGCCGCTTGATTTACTTGACCATAATCAGTTGAGACTGACATGTGCGAAGATTGCATACTTGGAAAGCAGAAGAGGGTTAGTTTTCAGACAAGTGGCAGAACCCCAAAGAAGGAAAGGTAAGAGCTCATTCACTCTGAAGTTTGGGGACCAATGACTGTCTCATTCATTAGTGGGAAACATTACTTTTGTGACTTTCATTGATGATCACTCTCGGAAGGTATGGATTTACTTTCTAAAGCATAAGTCTGAAGTGTTTGAGGTTTTTAGGAGATGGAAAGCTATGATTGAAAATGAAACAGGACTAAAGATAAAGAAAACTTAAAACTGACAATGGTAATGAATATGAAGACACCAACTTTAAGAAGTTTTGTTATGAGTACAGAATCAAAATGGAGAGAACCATGCTAGGTACGCCTCAACACAATGGTGTAGTTGAGCGTATGAACCGAACGTTGACAGAAAGAGCCAGAAGCATTCATATACAGTCAGGTTTACCAAAGCAGTTCTAGATGGAAGCAGTCAACACAACAACTTACTTAATCAATTGAGGCCCTTCAATTTTATTAGAGCACAGAACATCCGAAGAGGTATAGAGCAGAAAACAGGTAAAACTATCACATCTAAGAGTTTTCAGTTGTGTAGCTTATGTGCATATTAGTGATCAAGGCAAGAATAAGCTTGATCCTAAATCTAAGAAATGCACCTTCATCGACTATAGCGAGGATGAGTTTGACTACCGCCTTTGGGATGATGAAAACAAGAAAGTGGTGACCCACAGTAGAGATTTGATTTTTAATGAACAAGTGATGTACAAAGATATGCATAAAAAGGACGCTAGTAACTCGAAGCAAAGTGAGCCAATATTTGCAGATGCAGATGATGTCACCGATAGTCCCGTGACAAAACCAATTGCAGCAAGTCCTCAGCTAGAGAAATTCATTGGAAAAAGTAGTGTGCAACAATCTGACACACCACAACCTCTTATTCCAGCTCCTGTATTAAGAAGGTCTTCTAGGCCTCATGTGCCTAACAAGAGATACATGAACTATCTGTTGCTAACTGATGAAGGGGAGCCTAAATGCTAAGATGAATCCTGTCACACTGAAGATGCTAACAAGTGGGAGCTTGCCATGAAAGATGAGATGAAGTCTTTGATCTCTAACAAGACATGGGAACTAGCTGAGCTACCTATTAGGAAGAAGGCACTTCACAACAAATGGGTGTACCGTGTGAAAGAGGAGCATGATGGTTATAAGAGATACAAAGCCTGACTAGTTATCAAAGGATTCTAACAGAAGGAAGGAGTTGACTACACCAACATTTTTGCTTCCATTGTAAAACTCAATATTATCATATCAGTGTTGAGTATTGTTGCCATTGAAGATCTTTATCTTGAGCAATTAGACGTGAAAACTGCATTTCTTCATGAAAAGTTGGATTAGGAGATATACATGTATCAGCCAGAAGGTTTCTCACGAGAGAAGAAAAATATGGTGTGTAGACTTAAGAAGAGTTTGTATAGTCTGAAACAAGCTCCAAGAAGGCTTCCAAAAGTGCAATGCCTACCACTGTTGCTACTTCAAAAGATATAGGTACAATTATATCATTTTACTACTTTATGTTGGTGATATGTTAGTAGCAGGTTCAGATATGGACGATATCAAAAGGTTGAAACAACAATTGTCATAGGAGTTTGATATAAAGGACTTGGGTCCAGCAAAAAGAATCTTGGAATGCAAATCACAAGAGATAAGCATAGAGGGACTTTACAGTTAGCTCAGTCAGAGTACATCAATTGTGTTTTGCCAAGATTCAACATAGACGATGCCAAGCCAGTCAGTACACCCTTGGCAAGTCATTGTCGCTTATCCAAGGATCAGTCCCCTCAGACGAAGGAAGAGAGAGATTTAATAGCTAAGGTACCTTATGCCTCAGTCATTGGGAGTTTAATGTATGTGATGGTCTGTACAAGACCAGACATTAGCCATACAGTGGGAGTTGTTAACGGGTTTATGTCAAATCCAGGGAAAATTCATTGGGAAGCAATTAAGTGGATTTTGAGGTATCTATGAGGCACCACAGAAAAGTGTTTGTACTTTGATAAGGGAGAGCTGAAAGTGCAAGGTTATGTAGATGCAGACTTCGGAGGTGAAGTTGATCACCGAAGAAGCACCACTAGATATATTTACTGTTGGAACTACAGCTGTTAATTGAATGCCACAGATACAGAAAATTGTCGCTTTATCCACTACAGAGGCTGAATACGTCGCAGTGACTGAAGTTAGTAAAGAGATGATATGGCTTCAAGGTTTATTAACTGAGTTGGGATTCAAACAGGAGAAGAATGTTTTGTATAGTGATAGTCAAAGAGTGATACACTTGGCAAAGAATTCAGCATTTTATTCTAGAACCAAGCATATTTGACTTCGTTATCACTTCTTTAGATCTCTATTGGAAGATGACATGTTAACACTAGAGAAAATCCAAGGAAGCAAGAATCCAGCAGATATGTTGACAAAGGCAGTGACTATTAATAAACTGAAGTTGTATTCAACTGCAGTTGGTCTATTAGAATAACAAGACCAGAAAAGTTGCTATAGAGGTGTGAAGACAGATTGAAATCAGTCTTCAAGTGGGAGATTGTTGGTCAAACTTTGCATAAATGTCAAAATAATGGTTGGCCACAATTGTTGAACAGTGCAAAATTCTTTGGACGGTGCAAAATTAGTCATTATTAGGTTAACAAATTATGACTTTTGTTCAGATTTTTTCCTATAAATATGTTAGCATTCAGATCAATTTAATATAGAAAAAAGCTTAGAGAGAAAAGTTTTAGTGAGAGAAAATTGAGAGTAAATTTCTTGAGTTATGAATATTGTATAATTTCTCCCTTCAATAAAAAATCTGCATCAAGTTTGAAAAAGTCGAAAAATTTGGCCGAACTCTATTATCAAATTTTATGTGTGTTATTTTGCATTACTACTAATATGGTTTATAGGAAATTTGCATAATTTTCTTAACATTTACACGATTGATAGACCATGTAAGTAAGGCCACCACCATGTAGCTCTCTACACTGGCATCTCTCTTTTTAAAAGAGTTCATCCATCTTAACTTTACTTATTTGTCATTTCCATGAACTATAAAGGCATCTTCGATTGTCGTAAGTCTAAATAGCGTTTCCTTTCCTTTTCAAATTGCTTTTTATCTGGTTCCTAGAGGAAAAGAAAAAGAAAATGCCAAACTTTTCTTCGAAATGTAACTTTCAAAACGAAATGAGGCCAGCAAAAGGCCAACGATGCTTCCGAAGGGCACATAGAAGTTATTCAATGCAACATTAAATGAGAGCAGTATTCGTTGTCTTTTCAATTATGTATTAAATAAATAGTTAGTAATATGAATTTATAATTATAAATTAATTATTTAATGATTCAAAATTTAAAATCAAATGAGGGGTTTAATTAAACAACTTAAAAAAGCTAATTTCACTATTTGGACCATTTTAAGGACAAAATTATAATAATAAAATGTGACCATTGATTGCCACTTCACCGGACCACATACAGCAATATTGTTTGACCATTTGCTGCTAACAAGTGGATGCGGTGTTGGTTAAACAAGTGGATACGGTGCTAGTTAATCAATTATATTTCAGTTGATCTTGGCAAGAGATTGATACCTGTTAAGAAAAAATTAGATTTCGGTTGAATTTAATAACCTAAATTTTAATAACAAAAAATAAAGAAAAAAGGCAAAATAAATGGGACAGAATACAAGAATTTACGTGGTTTGGTCAATGTAACATTCGTCTACGATCAGAGGGTGAGCCAAATTTACTAATATGTGGAGAATATATAAAAGTACAAATAACAGCACAGAAACTTTCAACTACTACAACTCACATGCGAGAGAAAAGAAAAATGGAGATGTAGTGACTGAAAGAAAGCAAGGAATTCATATGCGAGAGAAAAGAAAAATGGAGATGTAGTGCCTGAAGAAAAGGAAGGAATGGTGTGTTAAACTCTACAAACTTCTCATCTATTTATAGCCAAGGTTTCAAGTATCCGTCCAAAGCTTTCTTTAATTTAACTTATCCACGGAGAAAATTTTGCAAGAAATGGGAGCAAATGATAAACTTAGTAACTAAGGCATGTAACAAATCTCCAACAATTTTTGAATTGACGAAGGGCCAAGGCATGCAATAATATCAGAAGGAAAAAAAAAAAAAGGCCACTCTCTCAGGAACAACAAGAACACTGAGAGAAGGCCTTTGGATGGGCAGCCAGAGACACGTCAGGAATTCTATCTCCCTTCACATATCAAAGAAGGTCTTCCAAGTTCTCTCCATCATTTTACATCTCTTCAATTTAGTTTAGCTCTTCAAGCTCTGCCATGAAGGTGTTCTTGAAGAAATAAACCATTTCCTATGTGCTTATATATGTTGGATTGCTTCAAATAATAAATTTAGAGTAATTGTGTTAAGGTCCACTGGAGATCACAAAGATGTGAAGATTAAGGTGAGTCTATAGATTGGGACTCTCGGTGAATATATGCAATCGTAGTATAGCATACCCTCTCCATCATAGAAGGCATCTTCCTGTTCATGAATGCTCGTTTCGACCACGACGAAAGATTATGCAGAAAGTCTGCCTCTTGATGCAAGTGCACCCCTTCTTTGCGCTGGGATCACAGTGTTTAGTCCTCTTAAATTTTATGAACTTGATCGACCTGGCAAGCATGTTGGAGTGGTAGGTCTTGGAGGGCTTGGTCATGCTGCAGTTAAATTTGCCAAGGCTATGGGAGATATTGTCACTGTCATTGGCGCCTCGCCTGGGAAGAAGACGGAAGCCATTGAACATCTTGGTGCTGACTCGTTTCTACTTAGCACTGATTTAAACCAAATTCAGGTTAGTTTTTAGTACCCATTATTGGTTACTAAGAGGAAGTAGTAATATCTCATTTTGTAAAATGATTTAACCACAATTCTAGGAATTACTATTAGTTAAAAATTGATGTTCGAACCAGTCTAAACATAAGATGTTACATAATATGTGTATTTTATGCGATGTTATTGTTGAAGGGTCCATCCCAACAACCCATGACAAGGAGCACACAAATGGTGGCAGACATGGATAATGCTACGTTTTGTTTTGCTTTTAGTTTTGTGGTGTTAGATAGCTGAAGATGTGGCCTAATATAAAGCCACAAAATCATGTTCTTTGGAGCCTATAAATAAGCTTGAGTTTTGCAACATTAAATACAACAAGAGAAAAACA
>JAOQMS010000178.1:31571652-31585967 GCA_027563885.1 Erythroxylum longipes | reverse complement strand
ATTACAGTATTAAACGGAGGAGTACCTTGGCTAGGCTTATCTTTATATTGTTTTCAATCTTTATTTTTAATTTCCTTTTGCGTGATTACTGCGTGATTTCGTGTTCTAAAATTAATCAACCCCAAATCAATTCCTTTTATTTTTATTTTTATTTTTATTTTTATTGTTTTCACACGAATAAACAACTGCTACATTGGTCTCTGTGGTTCGACCCTATTCACCACTTTACTCGTTTAAGTGTTCTGGAGTAGGAATTTATTTTTGTTGGTTTGACACGCCATCAGTGGTGTAAAAAAACTAGTCATCTGCCTTCTTCTCTTCCTTACATTAGGTCCAGGTGCTTCTTCTTAGGCTTGGGATGGAACACTATCACAACCACTACCACTTTCAACATTTCGACAATCACTACGGAAACAAGCAAATAAACTTCCACTACAAATTTTAAAATTAAAAATTTCCCTTCTTTCTCATGTTGATATTCTTCAAGCAATGTTTTCATTTGTCACTTCATATCATGACTTATTTTTTTACAGAGTTCCACATCTCCTTTAACCCCAGCTAAATATTTCTTTAATCAGGTGATTATTCCACCTTTCAGAAGAGAAGATAATAGAATTGCCATTGTTTTTTATTTTTAATGATATTCACAACATGAAATTAATAATCCTTGTTCGTAGGGAAAAGTATAAGTAGCCCCTAAAAGCCTAAGTAACATTCTCAATGCGTTTGGTCGAGTGGAGTTTCAATCAAAATCTTATAAAATAAATCCAAAAAAGTCTCATTTCTAAATCAGGATTATATTTTAGATTTTTAGATTTCCTTTTTCACTTTGAATCAAATTTGAATTTAACTTCTTTGAACTTCATCTGAAGCTTGATTTACTTAAACTTTACTCGTACCAATCCATATTGAAATGCCAACACTCTATTAATACTAAGAAGGCAGTTGGTTCACATGAGAGAATGGTAATAGAAATGATAATGAATATAGTGTTGAATGAGAATAGATATAATCGTTATAATTTTGATGGTTAGTTAAGATGAAGGAATGATTACCATTATCATTGATAGTGATTGATTTGTTAAAATATTGATAAATAAAAATTTGTTAAAATTTTGACTTATATCATATTTTAATTAATTATATTTAATTGTTAAAAAAGAGAAAATATAATTAATTGATTTCATTGTAATTAATTAATTATTGTAATTAAGTATATTTTGATTAATTATATTGAATTAATTAATTAATTATATTTTAATGGTCACGCCACTGGCACTTGTTCTAGACTAGGAATGAAATTCATTCCTCTAATATATTAGGGATATGGATGATTTCCCGAAAGTCAGATATTTTCTATGATCATAATATAAAACCAACGATTTGTATTCATTCCATACTCATTGATTCATTCCTAAACCCCTGAACTAAGCACCCCCAAGTAATGATTAAAAATTCAATCGATTTTGCAAGTTTAATTCTAAAAATTTTAAACCGTCTAATTTTTTTAGCTTAATTTTTAAATTTTTAGTTTTGTTGTTAAAAATTAATTAATTAATTGGTCAATTTTTATTAAGTAATAAGTTCTAATAAATCAATTTTAATTAATTAATTTTCATTTAAAAAATTCTTTTTTAATTAAACTTCAAATTTTTCGATGAATAAAGAAAATCTCTTTCAATCATATTTTAAATTCTTTATTTTATTCAATTTTTAACCTGTTTTATAACGATCTAAAATCGATCAAACATTTTAAACCTTAAATATCTTGAATTATAAGTTTAACTTTTAATTTTTAAATATTGATCCTACGTTGAAACTTATAAATGTCAATTGAATCAGACCGTAAATCATGGATACGTCAAACCGAAATACGTGACAGTTTATCCAACCGACAGGTAACTTTTCTTACATAAACAAGTCCAGTGCTGTCTTTGGATAAAAAAACACAGAGGGGACACAAAACAACCTTAAATGTTGAAAAGGATTATTGTTGTTCACACAAAATAACCTTAAGCTTATTCGTAAGGACAGAAGAAGAGAGAGCGCAACTGAGGTACTTAACGCTTGGTGGCCTCCAAGGAGTTTCCAACGTCGATGACAAATCGGTATCTGACGTCATTTTTGGCCAGACGCTCCATTGCTGTGTTCACATACTCCATTTTAATAACCTCAACGTCTGCTGTTACATTGTGCTTTGCTGCAAAATCAATCATCTCTTGTGTCTCCTTCATTCCTCCAATGGCACTCCCACTAACTAACCTCCTTCCTGATATTCAATTACTCAAATGGTACGTATCAGACCATACAAAACAAGATTTGACATAAGTTCAATGTGAGTCCTAGTACTTTACCGAAGATCAAAGGGAAGACAAGTAGCTCAAGAGGCTTTTCAGGTGCACCAACTAGGACAAGCTTCCCGTTGGTCTTCAACAAGCCGAGCAATGGCACAATTGGATGAACCGCAGAGACTGTATCGATGATGCCATCTAAAGTTCCTGAAGCAACCTGCACAACATATACATATAAATAAGTCCAAACTGGTTACAACTGTACCTTTGTATGGAAATATATATGTAATGGGTTTGAGTCGATTTAACTAAAGTCTAATCCAACCTTTTTAAAGAATTTTAAATTTGTACTTTATATTTACTAATAAGTTTTATTTTCAAGATCAAATTAATCTAATTTATTGTCATAATGTTAAATTTGATATAATTACATAATTAATTTTTAGTGTTTATTAAATATAAATAGCGATCATTATATCAAACAAGAAAATTTTTTTAATTATTTATGATAATAATAATTATTAATAACCACACAAAAAATTGATCACAAACTTTTTTTTAATATAAATTTAAGTCTAATCTGTAAGGTTATGCTTCAAAGACTTTTTTAATAATTATAGAAAATATAAATGCATATAGTTTTTAAAATAATCTTAGAATAATATTTATAAAATATTAACCATGATTCATAATAATATTAAATAATATAAATAATTATAAAAATTATAATTTTAAGAAGATTTAATAATATATGTATGAAAGAAATAACCTATGGTCAGAATCCAATTGTTTACCTGCATCTGGTCTTGGTCACGACTGACCAAAAAAGAGTCAGCACCAAGATGTTTCAATGCCTCCTCCTTCTTGCCAGGAGAAGTACTAATCACAGTCACCTTAGCACCAAAAGCCTTGGCAAATTTCACGGCCACGTGACCTAGTCCACCAAGGCCAACTATGCCTACATGCTTGCCTGGTTCAGCTAATCCATAATATTTCAACGGACTATAAACTGTAATTCCTGCGCAGAGCAGCGGAGCACCGGCGTCGAGCGGCATGTTATCCGGGAAACGGATGATGTAGCGCTCATTAGCAACCAAGTGGTCGGAGTAGCCTCCATAAGTGGTGGTTCCGTCATAGTAGGTGGAAGCGTACGTGAGTATCATGTTTGGGCAGTAATTCTCAAGGTCATTGGTACAGTTCTCGCACGAATGACATCCACCAACCAAGCATCCAACACCCACTTTGTCTCCAACCTTAACTTTTGTCACCTTCCTCCCAACTTCTGTCACTTCTCCGACAATCTCATGCCTGAAGAAGTAATCGTTTATCATATCAATTTGATTAATAATTGGAGTGAATTGTCACATGATTAACTTGTACTTGATAACCAAGAGACAAGATCCTTTGTCTAATTTTATGATGTCTTATTTTATTTCCTAAATCTCAGCCATTCATTTATGCGGATACCGTGTGAGTCCCACGTAAATAAATGCGAGACTCGCATAAATGAATAACTGAGATTTATGAGGCAGAATAAGACACCGTAAAATTAGAGGAATAATCCAGTCTCGATAACCAAAATGAGAAGACAATACATTAGACAATTGATGAGAAAAGGACTATGAAAAATGGCTTTAGCCTTAATTAGTGGTAGGTTATCTGATACGATAAAGTGATTAAGAGTAGGAAAGTCTAATTACAGTTTTTTTTTATCAATTGGATTTAGGTATAGCAAAATTAGATTTACTCTTAGTCAACCTAAAATTGGATTTGACTTCTGCTATTCAAGTTAGATCAAAGTTGATTTTGACAATTTTTTAAATTTGATCAATCACAATAAATTAGTCAGTTAAAATTAACAAACAAATTACATATAATTAGATTTATATTTGAATTTGAGTTCAAATATTTTTTTAGAACTTGAACTTAAGCTCTTAAAATTTGAATCCGACATGAATAATTGTCAAGTAATTTTTAACACTGGTTCAAGAATTTAGCTCAAGAGTGCAGTAAGTGCCTTTGAGCTCACATGCTGGCCACCATAGTTTGCTTTAATTAAGAGAATTATTGATGATATTTTAATGGTTACTTTTGTACACAAAAGATGATATTTTAATGGTGGAAGTACAGAAAAAGTTTAAGCGGTTGGCAGTAATCAATTAGGGGTAAGTTCTCAGTATTTACAGAATCATATTCAACACAATAGAATGAATCTAAAAGAACAGTATATCAGAGGTTGATTGTTTCTTGGTAACGTGTTAGCTCTCTAAATAAACAACAAGAATCCAGACCAAGTACAAGTTCCTCTAAGGGGAACAAGAGCTGCCATTTTCATGGTTTCAAAAGCTGAAGCAAGAACCAATGAAAAGAAAACTAATTAAGAAACAGAAAGTTATGGTCATACCCAGGAACAAGAGGGTACTTTGACATGTTCCATTCGTTCTTGAGGCTGTGAAGGTCGGAATGGCATATCCCACAGTATAACACTTTGAGCCTCACATCTCCCTCGCCAGTAGCCCTGGAATGAACACACAAAAACAGTCAGCTAATGCTGTTCAAATCATTTATGATCCACTAGTCAAATGAAGATGATCACCTTCTGGAGAAGTTTAAGGGTGAAAGGTGGCCAGATTGATCTCTGCCTGCCCATCCAAAGGCCTTCACTGGGTGTTCTGCTTCTGGTGCAGTAGCCATTGCTACTTAGCGCTCAAACAAAGAGAAATGATAGTTTAAAAAGCTGCAAAGAGTTGGGAAAGTTTAGCTACCGTAAAAGGGATAATTATAGGCTTTTTCCCTTGGAATCCAGAGGAAATTAGTGGAGGTGCAAGTGTGAAATGTTTAATGCCCACATGTGTTTGAAAAAACCACTATATTTAAAAGTAAGTAATATGTCAACATCAATTGATATTGTTAAATAAATTTTATATTCAAAAGTTTTAGTAAATTAATTAATTTTTAAAATTAAAATAAACTAATTAATTTTTATTTAACAATTTCTTTTTAATTAAACTTCAACTTTTTCAATAAATAAAAATAATTTATATCTTTAATTTTATTTTAAATTCTTCATTTTTTAAATCTTTATTATATATCAATATTGATTAAATATTTAAATCTTAAATTTTTTATTTTATTAATTTAATTTTTCATCCAGCTTTTAAAATATTATCAATGATCAACTTAATAGTTTGAATATACTAAATTAAATATTTCTCCACTTCCAGTCCAACCCAACAAGGCTGACATCACTGGTGAGCGCATGAATTGAAGGAAGGTTCGTTAAAATGGTGAAATTTTATGTATTGAACCATCGAAACTCCACGAGAAGATGACGTGCTACAGGGAAGCAAGCAGCCTTCTTTTCCTTCTTCTTTCATGTTTGTTTAGGTATATAAGATGATGACGTTAAACAAGTTCATGCATGTCCTAGTTAGTTTAAGTTGACACATTTCTTGGATTTCTAATTATAAATAGTAAATTAGTTATATTAAGTTTAAAATTAAAAAATTACTTTTATTCTCTGTATTGGTAAACTCTGAACTTATAACATTGGTCTGGAGACAATATTTCATCCAATATTAAACTCAATAATTTGTATTAGGGTGCTAATCTTGTATTAATTATTATTATCAAAATTAATTGAAATTTATAAATCCCACCACCAAAGTTTAGAGCATATTATAAAATAAGGTTTCAAATTTCTTTCCACTGTCGGTCAGTGTCTCATTGATAAAGAAAGGGATATAAAAATTTCACATACCATTCACTTTTTTAAAGGAATATTAAAATCCTCCATTAGACAAAAAAATTAATAAAAATCACAATGTTGTTCCTTGATAATATATATTTAAGAAATAATGATTATTTAAAAGTAATTGACAGTGACTTTGGTCAATGCTGAAAAGAGGTGGCCAATTCATGACTATGTTCATAGCACATTAAGGTTTAAACGTTCAATGATTGATTTCTATAAGCTTAGTAAGATAATGATACAATTAAACTTTCATTATTATATGGTGAAATTGAACAAATTCATTTGATAATATACATGTCACAAAAATAGTTTTTTATAAAAAATAAAAAAAGACTGTATATATTAATAACTCTCTCCCAACTATCATAAGTTGGAAAATTTTGCATACCGGAAGACGTTGACTTAAACTTTTTGGCTTGTCAATTTGTGGTTGATAGAGATGACAAATTATGAAAGATAGAAAAATCTCAAAACTTTATACAAAAATAAAATTTTTTAATAAATATATTTTTACTAAAGCAAAAAATCAGAAAAACAAAAGCCAAGCCAAATAAATCTTTAGATTACATATCACACGACCGACAAATGGATCAATGAATCGTGAATTCAGTGCTGAAGATTAGATGCATTTACGAATCAGAAACAATTTATTAACGGATATAGTCACACTTAGTTTTATAATCTTAATGTGAATTTTTAATGACAAATCTGTCGTGTACAGTATCTTTTCAGTTCCTGACGTATGGCGGCTTAAACCCAGAAAGTAAATGCATGCAGATGGCAGTCCAATTATATTAACAGAGCTTCGTAATCCTTTTGTTTTCTCTTTATTTTGTTAATAAATCTTATAGTAGTTAATATAATTTTTTCAAAATAAATTTAAAATTTGAGATAAAAAATCAAATTATTTAAATTTTTTTTGGCGTATAATATTTTACAATTATTTAAATAAGTATAAAAATTTTAAAAATCAGATAATTCAATAGAAAATGTGATTTCTATTAATAAATTATTAATGTAATAAATATAGTACATAAAAACTGATATTTAAAATTTATATAATTTTTAATTTTTGTTAACTTGTTTTTTATATTTTGTAACAAATACGTGATGGTTATCTATTCAACAAATAATTATTTATTTGATATTATAAAATTATGCAAAAAAAGAAGATGAACATTATTCTGTCAATCACATATATAAAATATTACGAAAATAAAATTTTGAATTGAATAATTTAAACACTTAGTTAAAATTTTTAAAAAGTTGATTGTTGAAAACAAAATATAAAAAAATATTTTGTTATACCGAAAGGTTGAACCCTTGCAATATTGCGTTTATCTCAATCTGAATTTTTTTTATGGATGTCATCATAATACCTTTTTTTCTTATTTTCATCGGCTGATGTAAGCATTTATGATTATTCCTTTTTAATGAAAAAAGAAAAGTAACTATACATTAAGTGACTATACATTCCCATGCTACAAACTTGATGATTTCTTCCACAATTTCATGTAATTATTTATGAATAATGCAAGTGAACATAGTATTGAAGGATGTGATGGAATAGTTAAATGAGTGCAAGTTGAAACAATTAAGATGATAACATTAATTTAATAAATGGACATAAAACTTTATCCTTTGGACTGGTAAGAGAAATTAAATGAGAAATTACTGTAAAGGATGTTAACTATAGGTGGCGAAAACCAAGTTTGGAGGTAACACGAGATGGACCTTAAATATCATCATGAACTAACACAAAAGAGCTTTCAGCTCTGTGATTAGTTCTAAATGAAAAAGCAACACGATGATATTTCCCAAGTAGACAGGATTTACATTCTAAATGAAGATTCGAGTCCCAAATCAAGAATCAATTTTTTTAATTTTTGGATAGATGGATGACTAAGGCGACTATGGATTTGGAGAGGTGAAGTAATAGCTGAGTAGGCAACAAACAACTGTCAAAATAGTTGAGACTTCCAAATTTATGCCCTCCTCTAATCATCTTCTTTGTCTTCAAATCCTAAATAAAAACAAAAGGAGGGGAAAAGTAGACAAATCAATTCATTGATTTAGTTAGTTTACTAAAAAATATTAAGTTGAACGTAAATTTTGAAATATAGAATATTGTTGGTAGTGTCGTTCAAGGAAAAGGAAATCCAGTACTAACCTCACTTATACTAGTAGTGAAAATATTAGTATCAATAATTTGGTGTGAGTCTAGTGCAGGGGTAATTTAATCAAAAAATTTTGGGTTACCTGCAATATGATCAATGGATTATGAATATATAACATAAGGTCTAGCAGAGGACAATATACAAGTTGTGTGATTACCTAGGCGAGCAAACGATTCAATTAGTGTCGTTGCTTGCTTGACTGCTTAATACTACAGAAAAACTACATACTCTTTTTCAAAAACCACATTGTTTCCACTTGTTGAAGCAGAACCTCTAGAAGCCTCCATAATATTAATATACTGAGAGGGCTTTGGGCATAACTCTAGGTGTAAGTCCCAATAATAGTCCCAAACATGCCCATTCTTGCCACAGTGATCACATTTCCTTTGGCTTTCTCTACCCTTTCTTCCATGACCACCACAACCACCATGACCACCACAATTACTTCAACCTCCTTTACCTCTTCCACTATTGTGAATAGCCAGACTTGTCATCACTTTCTTGTATGGGTCCCTTTAAGGATCGAGATATTTGTGAATATATCCTGGCGAGTGATGGTAGTTCAATGTGTAAGTTTTCATTCTTAATATTCAAACATCAAAAACATAAATTATACATAAATTATAAATCATACATAAATCATTCACGTCCATTCAGATATTGGATATAATAATAATCACATAGATTAAGCGAATAAATCACTTATCTTGAGCAGAATTTGTCATGATGTAGAGAGAAAACTTTCAATAATCACGAACTAGTTTCTCTCTTTTAACCCTCTTTCTGTACAATAACTTGATGGATAGCCCAATATAAAAATACCTATGTTTTGTATTTGTTTTGTCTATACTTAATTGGTGTTATATACAATTTTCTGTTAATATTAAATATTGTAAGTACATTAAGTACTAGATTAACGGTAAAGATTTAACATACTATTAAATTAAAAAAAAAACTAAATCAAGTTTAATATGGGCTTACAGAAAATATGGGTCATAACATTAGGCTGTATATTTCTTACATTCTCCCACTTGGTCGGATGTTTCATTATTACATTTAATAATATAACATAAGGCTAGTGAAAATTAAATCTTATAACTGCTAATATCATAAGCACCTCAACCCAACAAATCACATAATATGGGTTATGACGGCCATACACATTATAGTCGTATACTATCTTCCATATACCAATATATTAAGAATTTATTATGTTTAGGTTCATAAGATGTATATAAACAACATGGACTCCAAATACTTGTTATGAAAATCCATAAAATTTCTTATTCAAACAATCATATACACACAAACATAATAAATAAGAAATATAAAATTCAAAAACATATTATTATTGAGATCAAGAGTGCTAAAACATCATCATCAAATATCATTATCAACCATCAATACAACCAAGATCCATCCTAAGCACATGTTCTTTGAATGTCTTTGGTTGTAAACCCTTAGTTAGAGGATCTACAACCATGAGATTCGTCCTAATATGTTCTATATGCACTCTTTGCTTCTAAATTTCCTTTTTAACAACAAAATACTTTAATTCCATATGTTTTGTGCCTCTGGATTATTTTTTGTTTTTAAACGTGACTCATAAGGCAACATTGAAAGTATAAAGCCAGACTTGTTGCTAAAGGTTACACTCAAAAGGATTACATTAACTATAAGGAGACCTTCTCTCCAGTTTCAAAGAAGGACTCCTTAAGAATTGTTATGACTCTAGTGGCTCGTTATGATTTAGAGCCTCACCAAATAGACACAAAGACCGTCTTCCTAAATGGTGACTTAGAAAAAAAAGTGTATATGAAACAACCAGAAGGTTTTAAAACTACAGGAAATGACAAGTTAGTGTGTAAATAAAAGAAGTCAATATATGGACTGAAACAGGCAACAATAGTATCTTCAGTTTAATGATACCATTACGTCTTACGGTTTTGTAGAGAACACTGTTGATTGATGTATCCATATAAAGATCAATGAGAGCAAGTTCGTTATATTAGTCTTATATGTTGATGTTATCCTTCTTGCTGCGAATGATATCGTTATATTACATGATGTAAAAACCTTCCTCTCTAATAATTTCAAAATGAAAGATATGGGTATGTGATCGAAATAGAACTATTCCGTGACAGATCACAAGGATTGTTAGGATTATCTCAGAAAGGATATTTCAAGAAAATATTAGAGAGATTTCGAATGGAAAAGTGCTTTGCAGGGATAGTTCCAATTCAGAAAAGGGACAAGTTTAGTCAAATGTAATGTCCAAAGAACGATTTGGAATGTAAGGAAATGGAGTCTATTCCTTATACATCAGTAGTTGGGAGCTTAATGTATGCTCAGACATGCACTCGACCGGATATCGATTTTACTGTTGGAATGCTAGACCAATATCAAAGCAATCTTGTAATGGACCATTGGAAAGCTGTAAAGAAAATTCTTAGATATTTATAAGGCACAAAGGACTATATGCTCACATATAAAAAATCAATCCATCTTGAAGTGATAGGTTACTCGAATTCAAACTATACCGGTTGTGTAGACTCACATAAATCTACATTTAGTTATATGTTCCTATTAGCTGATGGAGCAGTTTTGTGAAAAAAGTGAAAAACAGTCTGTCATTGCTACTTCCACTATGGAGGTTAAATTTGTGGCATACTTTGAGTCCATAGTTCATGGATTATGGTTGCGGAACTTTATCTTAGGTTTTGACATTGTTGACAGTATTGCTAGACCGTTAATAATTTACTGTGATAATTTTGCAGCTGTTTCTCTAAGAATGAAAAGTATTCAAAGGGTGCGAAACACATAGATTTGAAGTACCTGTCTGTGAAAGAAGAAGTGCAAAAATATAAAGTGTAAATTGAGCATATTGGTACCGATCTAATGACAGTGGATCTGTTAATTAAAGGCTTACTGCCCAAAACATTTATTGTCCATGTTGAACGGATGAGCATTATAGATAAATCCTTGTTAGCATAGCGTTCTGACATGTATATATACATATAATTGTCTTGCTTGAATTGTTATGACACTTGTGAATTCAATTACAGTCATATTTTGGTTCACTGACTTGTTATCCATTTTATGTTGTATACAATAATTGTTTCTGTAAGATAACAATTACAGAATTACCCACTTAAAGTTTTATGAGTTGAGTTGATTATATGATAAATGAAAGGAATATGTTGTATAACTTGTGGCCGCCATGATCCCATCATCTTAATTCAATTAAAGATGACTTGGTCAATTCTATATATTGTGTGCACTTAAAGTTTTATTGTTGAATCACCAAGTCATAACATGAACCAAGTAAGAGATTGTTAGATTATTTAGTGACTTATGTCACTTGTGGATTTGAGTCCAATGACAAAGGCCTAAGATAATGGTTGCAGGGTATTAAGGAGTTGGCCTCAAATGGGTCCAAGACCCTTTCCCTCTCTCCTTTAAAATAAAATGCAACAACATATATATTGATTAGTTGTTCGTATGTTTTAGAAAACCATCAAGAGAGGTTTCCAAACCATTGTGGAAACTAATTAAAGAAGATAAGGCCGAGAGGGAATCAATCTTTATAAACATTATCATGGATTCAGGTATGGCTTAATAGATCGATCCATAAATGTCTTTTAAGATAACCCAATACACAAAATACCTACGTTCTATATTTGTTTTGTCTGTACTTAATTGAGGCAGACAGATGACTAGTTTATATACAATTTCCTGTTAACATTAAATCTTGTACGTCCATCAAATACTAGATTAATGGTAAAGATTTACATACTATTAACTTAAGAAAACCTTAACCTAAGTTTAATATGGGCTTATAAAAAATATGAGTCATAATATCAAGCCATAAATTCCTTACACAATGCCAACAAGTATCTAGGCCCAAATTGGTTCATACTCTGATTTAAGCCAACCAGGTATCTCATAACAAATAACTCTTCGCTTTCCGTCAGAAGTTGATCTTTATTTGTTATTATCAGCTAGGTTGCTAAATGTTCTATAAATAAGTTCTTAATTTTTGAAAAATACTCGAAATGGTTCTTCTCTCCCTTCTCACACTTAACGATTCCACAGATAAGTCATACGTGCAAGTAACGTTACCAGAAAATAAAAGTCTCACATGCTCCCAAAGCTCCTTTACAGAGTTTACATATTGATACATGGCAGCAATATTTGGCTTTATAGCATTACAGTGGCTTGTCATTATTTAGTTCTAATGTTGTTCACACATCTTATACCCAGGTGACTCAATATCAGGAGCTGGATCCGTGAGATGCTCATACTTACATAGACTTTTGAGATATATAATGATTGCCTTCTCTTAAGCAACATAATTTGTTCGATTCAATTTTCGATTTATGGCTTGTTGAATGATAATGGATGGCTATCTTTCATCTCTTTCAGTTTTGAAGTCACTCACGATACAACTGATATAGTAAGAAAGACACTAACGGGAATCAGATGAAGAATAATAGTGCAAAAAATCAAACTTCAAATATCAACAGTTGTGCAACAACAAAAAAGAGACAGACAAATTCAACCATCATTAGCAACTATGGTTAAACTTAAACACACAAACCCAGTTTTTAGCAATTAAAAGTAAAAAAAAAAAAAAAAACACATCACCAACTATGATTAAACACAGTCTATGGAAATGGGGTATTAACAGAACATCACCTGAAGTTGGCACGTGCACTACACATATCGATTGACCAATGATTGTCGTCCATGCATGGGGGCACGTGAGGCATGAGATGGCATTGCCTCTTCCTCTGACTTGGTCATTGGAGGCTACCTGAGGTGTTTCTGGGTAAGATTGTTAAGGTTAGTCTTAATTTATGTATTTTAGAAGAATTGGGTATGAGTTACCAAATGTGAGAGAATGAAGGAAAAATTAGAAATAAGATTAGAGAACCTGCTCTTATACCATGTTACGAATGAAAAATTGAATAGAAGGATTATGAGAAGCTTATATAAATGAACAGTTCACACTCTTTTTATATATTAGATTATCTTATTCATATAAGGTAAGTTACAATTATAATCTCTAAGAATCCTATCAATCAAATCACAATCATAATTTCCAAAAATTCTCTTAATCAAACACTAATATTCAATATATGTCCCGGCTGTTTCTCTTAACGCGAAGATGTGAAGTAGTAACAAAGAAGATGTAATATAACAATTTGGGTTGAATGGCACTATTAAGCTAAGGTAAAGCATAAATTAGTTATTAAAGAAAAGTTTATGCATAAATGTATGCAATATTATGGAACAAAATTCGAGATCAAAAGACGAAATGAAATCATGTGGGATACGTCAAGATGGTCACAGTCCCAAGCTTTCTGATTATGGACTTGGTCCATCAGGGGACAGTCTTCTACCGTCTATGGTAATGGGAACATATGTTTATAGTGGCCCAAAATATTGAAGGTCACGTAACTTAACAGCAAAATCAGATGTCTACATTTTTGGAGTTTTTTTAGTGGAGAAGAAGAGCAGTAGACACGACAAGACGTTTTCTTAACATAGTTTGAAACAACCTTATGAATTCCGTATTGTATTAGTCAAAAAAATGATACCAGATTATTAATTTTAGTACAAGATTTAAATACCGGTATTATAAATACCGACCAAATACCGATCAGTACCGAAAATTTTAAAAAATATAGGGATTAAGTTGCAAAATTTTCAAAAAATCAAAAAATTTAAATTTTTGAACAAAACTTTTTTAATTTGTTGTTTAGTTTAACTTTTTTTATAATTTTTATTTTTAAAATAAAATAAATATTTTATTACTGATAATAATTATACATTAAATAAAAATTAAAAGCAAATTTTTTATTTAAATTTATTTAAATATTTTATATCATATTTATTAATAAAGTATTAATAAAAATATTTAATTTTTTTAAAAATAATTTAAAAATTATTATTTATAAACTAATATTTATTTTATATATTTTGAATTATTAAATCAAAAATTTTTGAAATATATAAAATATATTTTTAAATTTAATTATATTTATTAATAATTATTAAATTAATTTAGTAATAATTAATTTTAATTAA
>JAOQMS010000178.1:31546563-31561569 GCA_027563885.1 Erythroxylum longipes | reverse complement strand
TATGGAATGTTGAGTACGATTGTTAATGGTTTTCGGAGTTTGGTTAAAGTTCCTTCCTACATTTATGGAAGTCAGTTGGGCAAGTTAACTTCCTTAAGTTTGGTAAACAACAAAAGTATAACTCGTCTTCCAACTGGTAGAAGTGAATTTCTAGAAGCTCTTGATTTTCTTGATCTTAATGGTTGTGAAAATTTGATTACATTTCCAGAAATTTCAAGCAGCATAGAGAAGTTACAGTTAAATGAGACAGCCATAAAAGAGGTACCTTCATCGTCAGTTGAACTCCTCGGCAAGTTAAAGATATTGGGAATGAGGCGTTGTAGAGAGCTTGAAAGCCTTCCAAACAATTTCTTTAACAAATTAACATCTCTCACAAAACTTTATCTAGGGGAATCCTCACGGTTTAAGGCGCTTCCTGAAATTTTAGAGACTGTTGATAATTTGGAGCATGTCGAATTAGTGGAGACAGCCATAGAGAAGTTCCCATCATCAATCGGCAATCTCAAAGGGCTCCAACAGTTAGATATATCTTTTATAAAATTTGAAAATTGTTTTGTAGGAGGCCACCAAGCATTGGCTTTGTCGTCGGAAGCTTTCTCTTCATTACAAGACTTACAGATTTTCAACTGTAATTTAGGAGAATGGGACGAGGACTTGTGCTTTCCATCTTCGGTAGAAACTCTATATTTGAATTATAATAACTTGGAGAGAATCCCTGCAACCATCAAACAACTTTCACAGTTACGATATCTCTATATAAGAGATTGCAAAAGGCTTCAATCCTTGCCAGAACTTCCATCGAGTGTCTATGCTGTATGCGCTGAATATTGCGGATCACTAGAACAAATATGGACCCTTAAACAGCTACCCCTTGACTCACAAAAAGAACAAACATGGCCGCCCTATAAAATCTTCAAATTTTTTAATTGCTTAAAGTTGGATGAAGATCAATGTCAGGCTGTCGCAAATACACTGTTGAGGAATCATCTAACTGCTTTTGCAAGAAATCAAATGCAGAAATCATTGGTATGCAACTCTTTTTCTTTATTTGGGTATGTACAATCATTAATTTGAGTTATTAATTTGTGCTGTCAGGATAAATTTCAAATGGTTTATCCTGGAAGTAGAATACCGGAGTGGGTCAAGTATCAAAGCATGGGTGATTCCATTCAAATCCACCTTCCTTCTCATTGGTTTAATCATCGCTTTTTGGGATTTGCTTTGTATATGTGCGTTGATTATGTTAGACAAGGATTGCTTGTTAGATATGATTCCAAGAGCCAAGGATTCCCTCTTAGATATGATTGCTACTTTGGAGACAATTACTATTCCTCCAGCGCTTGTTCTGAACAGTTTTCCTTTGACAGAATGGCTACAGAGCATATGTTTGTCTGGATTAGTAGAGGATTTTGTGAATGGATATGTAGACATGACAACTTTGAAGAGGATGTAGTCTTTTTTAAATTCACCAGCTCAGTGAAGAATGTAATCAAAAGCTGCGGGATTATTCCACTGTATGCTCAAAAAGATGAGAATGATATCTGTGAAACATTTGACTTTCTAAATTTGTAATTGTCCAAAGTTGAAGATCGAAGAAGTTCAATGAAATTAAGAGGTCGCAACTTGAAGTTCAATATTCTCACCAGGTGAGTTATACATGTTTTGTGTGTTCTGAGTTTTCACCAAAACTGGCTTTAAGAGAAACTACTAAATCTGATTTTTCGAGTACAGGTTTTTATTGCTGTATATCATGTTATGTTCTTCTGATTGAGTATAACAAAAGCTGCTAAGTCTTACAGATCAACGATGTAAGATCTTCAAGATGGATGGTACATACGAAGAAAAAGTAAGACAGATTGCTTCAAAATGTGTGAAGAAAAGCAAACAAGGTTCCTGCAAATTTAATTGAAAGAAATTTATTTATTTAAAAACAATATGAGAAATTTATTAATAAAGAAGTTGGAGGGATGCGTTGACAACAGCTGCCAATCTATGGGTTTAACTGTTGGAATATTGAATGGGAAAAAATCCCATATTGGAAAGGAGAAGAAGAAGAGAAGGCCTTATAAATAAACATGGAGCCAAATCAAAATGCCTAAATGCATTTTGGTGGTGGACCTCCTAATTGAAGCCTAATGCCTTCTCTCTCTCTCCCATGCACTCCTTATTTCGGGCCCGTCACATTTTTCAACATTAACTCTAACAAGTAAAGGGTTATTTGCTTTTCATTCTTTTATATTGTGCTTCATAATTGGTAGGAATGATCATATGCTTATTGACAAAATAGTTGAAGATATTTTGGAAAAACTGAATCAATCCATGACATGGGATGGCTATGAGAATTTGGTTGGAATGGACTCGCGCATTGAGCAAATTAAGAAGGTATTTACTGTTACACCATTGGAGGTTTGTGTTTTAGGAATTTGAATTGTTTTGATTTCTTAAGCGTAACTCCACATCCTAGCAGTGCTGCTATGCCGTATTCCAAGGAGAAAGTCAGCTTAAGCTTAAAGAGTTAGTTAACTATGATTAAGTGTTTAAAGATCGACTCGTTTCTTCTGACTCGTTAGTTAAACAAGAGGCAAACTCAGACCAATCGATTGCGTGATTTTTTCAGATTTTAGGTGCGAATCGATGGAACTCCCGACCTCCGATTGGTTGTTTTCTATCTTCTTTTTAGATTATGCCGACCTAACATGAATAATATGATGCCCTATCAATTCCAAAGTTGTTGCTTTGTACGTAACGTGAGGCAACCAGCAGAAGCAGGTGGCTTGATGAAATTACAGGAAGAACTTGTGTCAAAAGCGTTGGGTGAGGAAAATCCAGCGAAATATATGTTTAGTGCTGGACCTAAACTATTTCTTAAAGTAAGACTCGGTGATAAGAAGTGGTTAATTGTTCTTGATGATGTGGATAATTCACTACAAATAGAGTCTTTGATTGGAGATCCATGTTGGTTCAGTTCGGGAAGTATGATTCTTGTTAAGATATTTATTATATATCTTATTATTTAATTTTAGCATTTTTGATTGTTAGATCTTCAAGATATTGCAAATCTTAAAATCCAAATTAAGATGAGGTGTAGCTATGTGATATTTATTTATTTAAATTGGATTTTTGGATAATGGTTCATATGTGAAAGAAGTCTATCTTGAATAGGAGTATATCACGTTGGTGTTTAAGATGTATATTGCTGAATTTTTGGGATATAAGGTAAAGGCAATTTGTCTTGCGTTTTGATGGATGGCGTGTGATGTGTAATTGTTGTTAAAGTGGGACTCCTTGTGCTTGTGTATAATCATGCACCAACAACAATTGAAGTATATCTTATGTGTATCTGCATGAGCTAAACATTGAGATAAGATTTGCAAAGATTGACGGCGACATACAACATATCATCTATCACGTGGTTTGGAGCTGTTAATGATATAACATATCATCTAGCACGTGGTTCGGAGCTATTAATGGACACAAGGAGGAGGAGTTAGTGGCTCTCACGACAATCATCGAAGACAACAACAGAATTATGTGGGAGGTCTTCTGGGATTGTGCGTGAATCTTTGGCTGCATCATTCTTCATTGGCTAAACGATTATTAATTGATTTCTTTATAGGCTGCGTATACTTTGGTTGGAGAATGTGTTATCGGTGCAGCTGTAGCTTCGTATTGGTGTTTATGTGAGTCAGCCTATTGGTGTTGCAACGACTTCCAGATCTATTTCAGTGGAGCTTATCCTTTCGGGAAGTTGTCTTCTTTTTCTCAAGTGTATTATTATTTTGTCCTTAGTTGATTAATCACTTAAGCTGTTTATTGCTTATCTTTATTATCAAATATTGTTGAGAAAATCCTCTGTTGAGGTTAGTACGAGGCGGTCGTAGTATTGGATTGATTGAGAAAATCCTCTGTTGAGGTTAGTACAAGGCGGTCGTACTATTGGGTTTGAAAATCTTTCACGAGAAGTGAGGTTGAGTGATAGTGTCAAGGGTTGAATAGTATCGGCTCAGTAAAGCCTTGAATAATTCTATTGTACTTCAGTGAAAGTGATTAATCTGGGTGAGGGCCCTGCAGATGTAGACAAGGAGTGCCAAACTGCGCTACCAAATTTTTGATGTTTCTTTATTATTTCGATTTTGCTTGTTTTATTTTATTGACGACAAAGAAGTTTGCGAAAAGTTGCGAAATAATTAACCCCTTTCGATTTTTCAATTCTTATCACTAGTAGGGATAAGCAAGTCTTTGAAGGAATTCTTATCACTAGTAGGGATAAGCAAGTCTTTGAAGGGAGGGCTAATTTTATATATAAAGTTGAACTATTAAATGAAGATGAAGCCCTTCAACTTTTCACGGAGAGTGCCTTCAAGCAAAAACATCCAGGAGAGAATTATGCTTCCTTGTCAAATTCAATTGTTAACTATGCACAAGGCAATCCTTTAGCTTTAAAGGTTTTGGGCTCCTCTCTAGTTGGGAAAAAGGAAATGGGGTGGAAAAATATGATAAATCAATTGATGGAACTTCCTAACAAGGACATTCAACGCGTGCTAGAGATTAGTTACAATGGGTTAAATAGTGTGGAGAAAGATGTCTTTCTTGACATTGCATGCTTTTTGAAAGAAGTTTACACAGACATCATGAGTTAGATATACAGAAGCAGTAGATTCAATATCGATATTATAATATGTGCTCTCGTAGACAAGTGTCTTTTGACTATTTGCGACCAAAACATGTTGGGAATGCATGATTTATTACAAGGAATGGGAAAAGAAATTGTTCGTCAAGAAGCTAAGTATCTGAACCAACGTAGCAGATTATGGGATCTTGAAGATGTTTATGAAGTATTTGCAGAGAATAAGATAATATCGTAAATATATTTAACATAGAACTCTATATTATTAACAATCTCTTATACTATTTGATTTATTTTAAATACGTAATTTATTGTTACGTTAACTTATGTGGATATTTGGCTATTGTTTGTTAGGAAGCGGATGCAGTAGAAAGCATAATTCTTGACATAAACAAGATAAAGAAGATAGATTTAAATCCCAAAGTATTCATAAAGATGTCTAATCTTAAGTTTCTCAGTTTTTGTGGAAGTTCTAAAGAAACAAGTAATCTAAGTCTCTCTTAAGGTCTCGAATATCTTCCCAATAAGTTAAGGTATTTAGGTTGGGATAAGTATCCATTGGAATCTTTTCCACCTAATTTCCAACCAGAGAATCTTGTGGTGCTTAGATTACGCTACAGCAACATAAAATAATTATGGGGCAGAGCCAAGGTACTGTACTTAACTTATATATTGCTTAATAGTTTAGTCTTTTGTTCTTTCTTTTTAATAAAAGTTGAAATTAATATTAGATTAGAGCTAATAATGGCTTCTGTTATTTTTGTTAACTACAGGAAGATTCAGTGGCATCTCAAGAGACATATGGAATGTTGAGTACGATTGTTAATGGATTTCAGAGTTTGGTTCAAGTTCCTTCCTACATTTATGGACGCCCGTTTGGCAAGTTAACTTCCTTGAGTTTGGTAAACAACAAAAGTATAACTCATTTTCCAACTGGTAGAAGTGAATTTCTAGAAGCTCTTGATTTTCTTGATCTTAGTGGTTGTGAAAATTTGATTACATTTCCAGAAATTTCAAGCAGCATAGAGGAGTTATACTTAAATTGGACAGCCATAAAAGAGGTACCTTCATCGTCAGTTGAACTCCTCAGCAAATTAAAGAAATTGGAAATGAGGCATTGTAGAGAGCTTGAAAGCCTTCCAAACAATTTTTTTAACAAATTAACATCTCTCACAGAACTTTATCTAGAGGGATCCTCACGGTTTAAGGCGCTTCCTGAAATTTTAGAGCCTGTGGATAATTTGGAGCGTGTCAACTTAATGGAGACAGCCATAGAGAAGTTCCCATCCTCAATTGGCAATCTCAAAGGGCTCCAAGAGTTACAGATATCTTTTATAAATTTTGAAAATTGTTTTGTAGGAGACCACCAGGCATTGGCTTTGTCGTCGGAAGGTTTCTCTTCATTACAAAGCTTATTGATTTACAAGTGTAACTTAAGAGAATTGGATGAGGACTTGTGCTTTCCATCTTCCGTAGAAAGTCTATATTTGCATGAAAATAGCTTTGAGAGAATCCCTGCAACCATCAAACAACTTTCAAGGTTACGATTTCTCGATATAAGAAAGTGCGAAAGGCTTCAATCCTTGCCAGAACTTCCATCGAGTGTCTATGTTGTATTCGCCCAAGATTGCAGATCACTAGAACAAATATGGACCCTTAAACAGCTACCCCTTGACTCACAAAAAGAACAAAAATGGCCGCCTGATAAAATCTTCCATTTTTTGGATTGCTTAAAGTTGGATGAAGATCAATGTCAGGCTGTCGCAAATACACTGTTGAGGAATCATCTAACTGCTTTTGCAAGAAATCAAATGCAGAAATCATTGGTATGTAACTCTTTTTGTTTATTTGGGTATGTACAATCATTAATTTGAGTTATAAATTTGTACTGTCAGGATAAATTTCAAATGGTTTATCCTGGAAGTAGAATACCGGAGTGGGTCAAGTATCAGAGCATGAGTGATTCCATTCAAATCCGCCTTCCTTCTCATTGGTTTAATCATCACTTTTTGGGATTTGCTTTGTCTATGTGCGTTGATTATGTTAGACAAGGATTCCTTGTTAGATATGATTGCTACTTTGGAGACAATTACTGTTCCTCCAGCGCTTATTCTGAACAGTTTTTCGTTGGAAGAAAGGCTACAGAGCATGTGTTTGTCTGGATTAGTAGAGGCTTTTGTGAATGGATATGTAGACATGATAACTTTGAAGAGGATGTAGTCTTTTTTAAATTCACCAGCTCAGTGAAGAATGTAATCAAAAGCTGCGGGATTATTCCACTGTCTGCTCAAAAAGATGAGGATGATATATGTGAAACATTTGACTTTCTAAATTTGTAAGTGTCCAAGTTGAAGATCGAAGAAGTTCAATGAAATTAAGAGGTCGCAACTTGCAGTTCAATGTTCTCACCAGGTGAGTTATACATGTTTTGTGTGTTCTGAGTTTTCACAAAATAATACTGAGGTTAAGGGGAACTACTAATCTGATTTTTCGAGTACAGGTTTTTATTTTTGTAGATCATGTTATGTTCTTCTGATTGAGTATAACAAAAGCTGCTAAGTCTTACAGATCAACGATGTAAGATCTTCAAGATGGATGGTACATACGAAGACAAAGTAAGAGAAACTGCTTCAAAATGTGTGGAGAAAAGCAAACGAGGTTCCTGCAAATTTTTCTCCAACTTTGGTCTCTAAAATGTTGGGACTTGGTAATTCAAGAACTCACTCCTTTTTGACACATGACCTAAAAGTGGCTACTGAACCCCAAAATTGGAATGTATTATGTAAGTTTTAAATGTGTGATGATGAAATACAATGAAAGCTTCCTTGTTTGGCTGCTGAGAATGTTGCAGAGAAAATAATAGAAAGTGACGAGAGAGAGGGGAAGTTTATGCCGTCATTGATTCCAACATAAGAGCATTTTACAGTTTCAAGAATATTCTATACTCATATTTCTCTATTTGTCTAACCCTACCAATCTACGCCCGTACATGTGTCAACATCTCAATACTATAAGATATATACAATCTTCTCCTACCAAAAATTAATTTAATTCAATTTCACCCTTATCTTTCACAATATTTTATATGTAACTATAACAGTTAATCTATTCATTTTTGAAATATTTCTCTAACTAGAAAGTCGTTTGTTATGTTGGACTTGGATATATTACTGACTTTTACCCCTTTCCTTTGACTTGTCGAATTGACTTCTTGTTCTGCTTTAACTCTCTTGCTTGCCCTAACCATTTAGTACACTAGTTAGCTGTTTTCTCATACCCAAAACATGTCCAATTCAATTATAAATGTTTTCTAGTACGAAAAAACGTTTGATTTTGTCTATAAAACGGCATGGATATGATTTCTTTTAAGTTGACTTTATGAATTCCTGCTAGAATTAAATCTCCTTTTGTAACCCTCTTAATTAGAAAGTCGTTCGATTTCATCTATAAAATGGTGTAGGCTGGAAATTCATTCATAATATCCTCCAATTTAACTTCATCTACAGCCTTCAGAAAATGCTCCACAGGTTTCCTACGACATAGTGAACAATATTAATAAGCAAAATGTGATAAACGACGCAGATGAGAAACATTAATTGCAGAAAACAAGCGCATACAATCACCAATACTGTTGGAAATTAATTAATTTGCCTCCTATATCACAGAAAGGACACAAATAATGACAAGATGTCAGAATGGTCAACAACAAATGTAAAAGAGATTCAGTTTAAGTTGCATATTATTCATTCATAAAGCTGTTGGAGGAATCAGACCTAACGTGCATGCAAACAGAAGAATATGCATTGGAACATACCTCTCACGATATGTCAGGACTTGTCTACCAATATCTTCGGAAGCAGTCATCTGGAACAGACAAAAGGTTGATGTAAGGAGATAAGATTAAACACCGTCAATGCCAAACTAGTTGAACCTATACTGCTCTGTCTTGATGCTAGTTATTAAAAATACCTAATGAACACTAGGTCCTTTTATATAACCTCCGTCCAACATCATTTCAGACCATCCTGTTCTCCTGGCTTTTTCCTTCTACAGTTCTACTTGAATTGGTTCACTTTTCCTCACCAATATATCAACTGGACTATAATGGCTATGACAAATTCATCTAAGCAGTACTCCCTGATCTTCAATGGAGGAACCACTACCTTGATATGAATGTAGTCATTCTTTACACAATTTCTCAATTCTCACCACAATTCCTTCCTAAAATTCTCATTTTCGTCATTCTCCTTCTTTAAAACATGATTCATCCTTGCCAAATATTTTCATCACACACCAGAGATTGTGCAGTTGCTATTTGATATAATTTTCCTTTTGGATTAACGACAATTTTACTCACACGAAACTCCAGCTGCAGTTCTTTTTTTGAACACAGAACTCTCAATAACTCAAAACACTGCCACTGATAATTTTCCTGTTGTCAAAGCGAATCCAGGCAATGATTGTTAATACTTGTGAGAACTAAACAACTATGTTGAGATAATCTTAATAGCCAAAATTCACAATAAGAACAAAGCATCATTAGATTTAAAGTTACAAAATCCTCCAAAATTGTGCTGTTCAACCTATTTATTGCAGACTCTGTAGCCAACCAAGGATGTGCCAATGCGCCTGAAAAGCCAACTGAATGAAGTGCCGGTGGGAACAAAGCATCATTAGATTTAAAGTTAAAAAATCCTGGAGGAGTTCAAAGTCCAGGATACGGCTTCACCGGCAAACATAAACACATAACCAGATGTTGACTTTTGTGAATTAACAAAACTAGCAAAGTCCGAATCCAAGTGGCCAACTACTTCGAGATTATAAGTTCATCTATACATAAGCATGTAATCTTTGGTCCTTTAAAGGTACCTCATCACTTTTTTAGCAGCTCTCTAGTGGTCTATACCTGGGTTACTTTGATATCTTCCCAACATTCTAACAAAAAAAGCAATGTCAAGTTTTGTACAAACCTGAGCATACATTAGGCTCCCTATTGCAGAAGCATATGAAATATTTTTCATTTGTTCCCTTTTAAGCTCATTTTTCGGGCACTAGTTCAAATTGAATCTATCACTCTTCACAATAGGTGCTATACTCGGTGAACAATCTTTTATCCGAAATCTTTCTAAGACCTTATTAATATAGGTTTCTTGGGATATACCTAAGATATATTGAGATTTGTCCCTATGGATTTTAATGTCAATGACATAAGATGTCTCACTCATATCCTTCATATCAAAATTCTTATAAAGAAACTGTTTCACCTTATATAGTGAACCCTTGTCATTTGTGGCGAGTAAAATATCATCCACATATAAAACATGGAAACAAATTTTACTCCCAATAACTTTCAGATATATGCATTAATCTATGATATTTTCTACAAAACCATATGATATCATGGAATTTCAAATACCATTGATGAGAGGCTTGTTTCAATCCATATATGGATTTCTTAAGCTTACACACTAAATGCTCACCATCAATAGAGGAGAATCCTTCTGATTGTTTCATATAAACTTATTCCTTTAGGTCTCCATTTAGGAATGCTATTTTCGCATCCATTTGATGTAATTCCAGATCAAAATGGGCAACAAATACCATAGTCACCCGTAAGGAATCATTTTTAGATATAGGAGAAAAGGTCTCTGTGTAATTGATTCCTTCTTATTGAGTAAATTCTTTGGCAACAAGTCTAGCTTTATATCTTTCAATGTTGCCTAATGAGTCCTTTTTTGTCTTAAAGACCCATTTACATCTAATGACCTTTGCACCATTATGCAAATTGACAAGTTCCCAAAATTTGTTAGATGCCATAGAATTCATCTCATCTACCATAACATTATACTATAATTGAGATTCATTGCAACTCATAGCTTGTGAGAATGTTTTATGGTCATTTTCGGCTCCAATGTTATAGTCAGCTTCTTGTAAATACACAATGTAATCACTAGGTATTGCTGATTTCCTTTCTCTAATTGATCTTCTTAATGTTGTATTAGCACCCTCCTGAGGAGGAGCTTGTACAACTTGTTGCTCAACATCTGGTGATTGTTGAACAATCAGATCTACTAGATTGTCATCAACAGCTTGTGGAACTTCAATGATTGTTTGTTCACCACCCATTTAACTTTGAGGGATACTATGAATGATAATCAATCTATTACTTGAAGTAGGAGTTTGTACTTCACAATAATCCTTTTCAAAAACTATGTCCCGAGATTGATGACTCCCATTAATCAAGTCATTCTCAAGAAACTTTGCATTTCTTAATTCCACAAACCTAGTACTATGAGATGAACAATAAAATCTGTACCCTTTGAACCTTTCAGCATATCCAATGAAATACCCACTTTTAGTCCTTGGATCCATTTTCTTTTCTTGTGGATTATAAACTCTTACTTCAGTACATCCCCAAACACGTATATGTAGCAAACTCAGTTTCCAACCTTTCTATAAATCAAATGGTGTTTTAGAAACAACCTTGGTTGGAACTCGATTTAATATATACACTGCCATTTTAAGAGTTTCATACCATAAGGATTTAGGAAGTTTAAAGCTACTAGGTATACTCCGCACCATATCTAATAATGTTCGGTTTCTTTTTTTTGCTGCATCATTTGGTTCGGAGACTCAAGCATAGTGTATTAAGCTATTATCCCATGCTCTTGAAGAAACTTCACAAACAGACCAGGTGCTTGTCCACTCTCAGTGTATCTATCATAAAATTCTCCACTTCTATCTGACCTCATGATCTTTATTTTCTTACCATAATGTTTCTCTACTTCCGTTTTAAATATCTTAAAAGGCATCTATTGCTTCATTCTTGTTATAAAGCAAATAGAGATAAATATATCGCGAGTAATTATTTATAAATGAGATAAAGTATTTCTGACCATACAAGTCTATTTCTGGACTACAAATGTCTGAATATATGATCTATGTCTAAACTCCTCTTAGCACCTTTCTTTTTTATGTTGGTCTGCTTTCCCTTTATGCAGTCCACACAAACATCAAAATCAGTAAAATATAGAGTATTAAGTACTCCATCATTCACTAGTTTTTTAATTCTTTCAAGGAAAATATGTCCCATTCTTCAGTGCCACAACATAGAGGATTGTTCATTCGTAACAAATCTTTTAATATCAACATTACTATAGATATGCATTGTATTGTGAAAAACAGTTTCTTGCAAATTAATTCGGAAAAGACCATCAATCATTATACCATTGCCAATAAAATTAGATTCACGATACAAACCAAATGATGTATTTGAAAAATTAAAAGGAATATCCCATAGGTACAAGTCTTGAAACTAAAATTAAATTTCTTGAGAAACTTGGAATATAAAATGTTCTTTCCAAATTCAAGACAAAACCATAATTTAAAACTAATTTACATGTCCCAATAGCTTTCACATATGAACGCATCTTGTTGCCTGAATAGATGTATTGTTTACTACCCACTGGCTTCCTGTGGTTTAGAAAACCCTGCAAGGTATTGGAAATATGAATTGTAGAACCATAATCAATCCACCAAGTGTTATGACAAACATCAACCATATTAGATACATAACAAACAAGTGAGATTCTTTATAAGCCAAGCCTTAAATTTGGCACAATCCTTCTTTATGTGCTCTTTCTTTTTGCAGAAGCGGCACTTGGGATTGAAATCCTTTTTGATCTCAGCACGGACTGGCATTTTACCTTTTCCTTTTTGTTTGGCTTGCCTTCTATTCCTTCCTTCTGTAGCCATATGTGCACTTTCACCCAATTTCATTATTAACCTCCCTTCCTCTTGAGCACACATGGTTAGAAGTTCATTGATAGACCATTTATCCTTGGGTGTTATAAGAGATTTTAAGGGTCTTTATTGAGGTGGAAGAGAATTAAGTATGTAATGCACAAGGTAAGACTCGGACATCTCAACCTCAAGAGACATCAGTTGAGCTGCAATGTTCCCCATTGACATGATGTGCTCACGCACACCTTTAACACTTGTGAGCTTTATTGATGATAACTTAGTCATTAAGGTGCTTGTTAGGGCCTTATCTGAAGACTCAAATTGTTCATCAATAGCCATCAATAGATCCCTAACATGATCACACTTTCCAATAGAACCACAAATACTAGGATGAATTTTGGTCTTTATGTACATCATGTTGAGGCAATTAGATCACTCTCTACACTCATAAAGAGCAATTTCAACCTAAGTGCTAGTTTCAGTAGGTACAGGTGGTTCATCTTTCCAGATAGCATAATCAATGTCTATACACCCTAATTAGAGGAGAATTCTCTATTTCTATATTTTATAGTTATTACCATTTAATTCAGGAATATCACATTGAATATCAGAAAAATTCACAGGCTTAATAACTGCACAAAATTCAAATTACATGCTTATGTCAATAAATTTGTTGAAGCAACGAAACATGTATCATGTTTTACCAATGTTAAAACATACAATCATATTTCATACGTAAATCATATAATAATTAAAACTGCATGTGGGCTAAGTTTTAATTAAAAGATTCATACATACTCTTTATGATGAAACTAGCAAATTATATTCTTTTTCTTAATACCTGTGGGTAAATTAAGAAAAAGACAATTTGCTATTCTATCCTAATTAATCATGCAAATATAATAAATCTTCCTGTGGAATAAAATTTGTTATATTTAAATATGATTAATTACAATTTGTGTCATTTTACTAGATGTGATCCATAACACATAATATATATATATTAATTAATCAAAGATGTCGTCGCTAATCTTCAACTAATTAAAATTATATTGATCACATGACACCTCATTTTATGCAAAACTATGAATGATAAAGGTTCTACATAATCTTTTACAATTTATTAATAATGAATCAATATCATATATTTGCATATATATATATATATATAATGATGTAAATTATGTAATTTAATAAAATTGGACTAATCGAAGTTGAAATCAAAATGTTAGTATGATATAAAGATGGACCACTGTCAATCCAAAATATACCATTTTTTTTCTTACCCCATGTTACAAGTGATTGGAGTGATTGTTCTGGACATGATGCCTTATGCTTTACATATAAAGCTTACATTAAAACAATTTCTGGAGTTTACAAATACTTTTCCTAAGCTCGTTCCACGATATTCAGTTAGTTTTGTTTCCTCTCGAGAGAACAATAAAAGCAAACACAAATTCAAAGCAATGACCAAGTCAAGATATGTGGGTCCCATGAAAAGATGTTGAGTATCCTTTACTCTTAACTAAAGCTTACCACGAGCACAGGATTTCTGCAAACCTTTATTCAAACTTTCCAACCCACATTAAAAGGTTGAATTGTCAAAAGTCATAAAGCGCAGATGCACTAACAATTAAAGCAAACATGGTGGGCCCATGAAAATTAAATTGATAACTTGCAATTTAGCAAAGAATGAAAAACGCGGGATTCGTCATCTTCAACCTATTGACGGGTCGACTTGACCTGGATCTAAACCATTTTATAAAGCCAACTATATCTTGACTTCTTAAACTCTATTTTTAATGATTCAAAAATCATTTTAAGTATAATTAAAACAACATCAATATATGCAACAGACAAAACACTCAATATGCATATCATTGCAGAAAATCAACTACATTAAGCTAGAGAAAAATTTGCTTTGATACCAATTGATAGACATGATAATAATCTATATATATGTTTATTATAGAAAAATAAAAATGCAGAATGTTATTACATACTTTCTATCGTTGATGTTGAGAGATTTCGGACAAATATGAAAGGATTCTTTTAAGCTTTTAACAAATTTAATAAAATGATGTATCAGAAAAATATCAAGCTTAGGAACCTAATACCCCTTTCACAGAATTTATATTCCTTCTTGTCTTCCATCAAAATGACAGAAGTTGGTAGTAAATAAAGGTGAGGTTTTAACAAAATCAAAAGGCACGACCTATAGTAAATGGTGCAATCTAACGGTCCAATGGACAACATATTTATTTTTAATTTAACTTCCCTATTACGAATATAATATTTAATTATAATTATTGACAACATTTTAATTCATGTTATTGTTTTTAACATGGTTTGAATTATAATTTAGTCACATTTTGTAATTATTGTTGGAGACATATTATTTAAATAATAATAAATGTTTATTTTATTTTAAAATAAAATAAAAATATTTCATAATTAAAATTATAACCGTTTAAAAATTTTTAGTTTAACAAATCACATAAGAAAATAATAACCTCATAAATTAAATTGAAACTATCAAAGTGTTACAAAAATTAATGATGAGTTTAATTTATATAATAAATTAATTTACCTAATAAATATAAAGAATAACATAAAATATTAAAATGCTAAAGCAA
>JAOQMS010000178.1:31529780-31542762 GCA_027563885.1 Erythroxylum longipes | reverse complement strand
AGATTTCCCTCCTGCACATAAGCGAGGAGAAGTTTTTGGCACTTTAACCATTAAAGACAGGTAAATTCTTTAGGTCTGTCCGACATTTATGTGTTTTTTTTTACAGTGAAATGTCCTGAAACTAACGAAAATATTTGTGATATTAGTGATGAACACGATCATTTTGTTGGTGCGAGTTTTGCCTATGTGGGTTTGGTTCGGCCTGGAGATGCTGGCTCATGGCAGTATGACACCAAGGTTCTCTCTTATACTTTTCAGTTTTCAGTTTTCATTTTTTGGCTGTGGGAAGCTATCTGGCATAAACTAGTTGCTATTTGGCCTTCTGCATCTTGTCAGGGTTATCAGTTTTGGACTCGAGCGAATGAGCAAGGAGATTTCCATATCAAAAATGTTCGACCTGGTGTCTACAATTTGTTTGCCTGGGTTCCAGGATTCCTTGGGGACTACAAATACACGGATAGTTTTGATTTATCAGAAATCACCATAAAACCAGGTATATTGAATTTGGCAATTCGAGCGACAACAGTGATCGATTGATAAATTCCTTAAACTGGTTTAATTAATGAATATGTACATGTCCAGGGCAACAACTCAGGATAGGTCTTCTTAGATTTGTTACTCCCAGAAGAGGACCTACTCTGTGGGAAATAGGTATTCCTGACCGTTCAGCAGCTGAGTTCTATATACCGCCTTCAAACCCTAAACTTGTAAATAAGGTCTTCCTCGATAAGCGTGAGTACAGGTTAGTTCTTCATAACAACCAGTAGTTTAATTTTTACCCTGTATTATGTATGCATATTTCAACTTTACAGTCTTGCTTCTCCCCAACAGGTATAAGCAATATGGTTTATGGTCAAGATACGAAGAATTATATCCTGACCATGACCTTATTTACAATGTCGGTTGTAGTGATTACACAAGAGATTGGTTCTTTGCTCACGTACCGAGGTATAAACATCACACGCACTCCATATCTTCCCTTCTTTGTACATGTAATGTTGTGTATAACGATAGAATTTGTTCGCAAATGTTTGTGTGTTTTCCTGTTTTACAGGAGCAGGAGCGGGACCTTGGAACCAACTACCTGGAGGATCAACTTTAATCTGCAGAACGTGGAAACAAGCAGAAACTACACACTTCAGTTGGCTCTAGCATCTGCCTCTATGGGCCATTTAGATGTAACTCCATTGATCTAAACTTTTAAGACCAATTTTGAGTGCAATGCTCAATACACAAGTTTCAATGGTGTTTCTTCTATGCAGGTACGGCTAAACAATCAGATTCAGCCTCTGCTTACAACAGGAATCATCGGGAGGGATAACGCTATTGCAAGGCATGGAATTCATGGACTCTACAAGTTGTATACCATTGGAGTCCCTTCTCGGCTTCTTCGTGTTGGAGCAAACACTATATATCTCAAGAAGGACAAACCTGCAAGTGCCTTTGAGGGAGTTATGTACGACTATATTCGTCTTGAAGCACCCAAACGAGATGATTAGCTACTACCTATAATCGTTCTTTTCAGGTTTTCTGGTTGTATATGCCACTCTCGTTTTAATGGAAACCTTCCCAGAGTTTGTTTATATTAATTGCTTTTCCTTTTGGGAATAATAAATTAAATATTGCTTAATCTTTTTAATTTTCAAATTTAATGTTGAACTTTCAAAATTTTTAATTTAATAACTAACTTTTGTATAAATTAAACCAAAAGCTCCGTAAATTTAACATTAAATAACAAAAATTAAATAATTCTAAATTTATTTTTTCTTTTTCTATAGCAAAAATTCTGCTCATTGTTGAGAAAAAAATATGAAAATAGAAAAAGAAATATAAGATTGAGATAATTAAAATTTATAAATTTAATACACTAAATTTATAACATTTAAATTATTTCATGATCAAATGTAATATGTTAAGTATTAGTATAAATTTTTTAAAATTCCTTCTTATTTTAGTTATTAGTATTTAGGGATGACAATTTTTGACACATAAGCCTAAATTTAGTTGTTTTCAATAAATTAGCCTATGGGTCAAGGCGAGATCCAGACTGACTCAAAACTTAATTATTTAAAGAAAAATAACAACGTTTTATTTAAAAGAGTTGGACCTCAGGTAAGCTTAAGCATGGATAGATCAAACTCGAATCCAATTTAAAAAAATATATTATTCTAAATTTGTAATTTTAAAAAAATTGGCGAGAGCTAGCTCAATGTCATCCATATTTTTATTACTCTTTGCAAATTTCACTATCTCGTAAATTTTTTTTCATATTTTCGTAACAATTTTGTTTTAATCATTTTTTTAAAAGAATTTGATTCTAATACAATATTTATTTTCTTTCCTTGCGTGAAATAATTTTCATTATTTCTTAAATTCTTATTGTGTATTTAATTATTCTCATTTTTACTCTACAATAATTTTTTAACCTATGTACTTCCATTGTACTAAAACTTTATGAATTACATATTTAAAATGGCCTAACTTTCTAGAATTTTAAAAAATATTTAAAAAATTTAAAGAAAAGTCACGTAGTTTTCAATTTAGTGGCTTTTCCTTTAAAACTTATATAAATTTAAGTGGAAAGGTTATTTTTGTTCATGTGACATATCAACATATTTAATTTGTACAAATTTTAAAAAGTTAATTATTGAACTAAAAATTTAAAAACTTTAAGAATAAATTTAAAAATTAAAAATTAAATACTTTTAAATATGTTATAAAAAAACTTAATAGAGTGATAGATTGTTCTAACTATAAGTCTCGTTAGTCAATCATAAGTGACTTAAAATTAGTAAATTATGAATTTAATTTAACAAACTTGCCCCCACTTATAAGTAAGGTCGTTGCGTTCACTTTTTTTATTAAGTCATTAACTACCCATTTAGTCATTAACTACCCAGTTAGTCATTTCCTCCGCGTCACTATGCACCTAGCCAGAAACCTTCACAAACTCAACTACGCACAACCAGAACAAACCTACTTCCCAACATACCATCTTCCGACACATATCAAACACTACCGGGATCAACTCAAACCGTGAAGAATTCCCACTTACACCCATGACAGAAATCAAACTTCATGACTACACCACTCGATTCTACAAACTATTTGGTATGGAGAAATCAAATTAAAGCAATTCTCATTACCTCCAATTTGTTGGGTTATGTTGACGGCACCATCTTATCTCCAACCGACATAGACCCTTATTCACCGGATTACAGCAAATGGAAGAAACACGACCAACTCATGTATTGTTTTCTCACCAGCTCTCTCTCTAGCTCCACTGCTAGACTTGCCCTCGGCCACAACACGGCTCGCTCTCTTTGGGCCAGTCTTGAAGATCATTTCATGATCTAGTCTGCCTCTCAACGGTCCTCCTCCGTCGAAAGCCTCACATTGTCAAGAAGGGCTCCGGCACCATCATCACTTATTTCGACTCCATCTCTACCACTGTGAAGAACTTGTCGCGATTGGTGATAACATATCAGATGCTAACCTCATCCTTTTCACCTAAAATGGCCTATCCGCAGATTTTGAGTTGTTTATAACGACAATAGAAAATCGCCCAACCCCCATTACCTTTCCCGAGCTCAAAGCAAAATTCTTACTCCATGAACAGCACCTCCTCTCCTTCCACATACTACCGCCGTTGGATTCTGCTCTTGTTGCATTCTCCACCACAAACCACGCCTCACATGGCCGCTACGGTGCCAAAGGACCATTTTAATTTTCATCTAACAACGCTAATGTGTTTGGACAAACGTGGCAGGCCAATGAATCATCTTTTAGGCCTGGTCATCAGAACCACTCATATAATAGACCCATACACCTTCAAGAAGCCCACCAGTCACAAGCTTCGACCCAATGCCCTTTCCAAACCCAACCTCCACATAACTCCTCTTACCCTAAGCCCAATTTTAATATCAAGCCCTCTACCAATGCCAAATACATTGAAAATGGGAAAATATTGCTGCACATTGTCGCTTTTGGTATTCAGAATCTCGGAACCGCTCCACTGATTATTACCACTCTACCAATAACATTACCACTGCCTTTTCTGCCATGAATACTCAACCCAATCATGACATTGCTCCTTTCACCAACAATAATGTCACTGAATGGTTACCTGATACTGGTGTCATTGCCCATATGACCCCACATTCCCATATCGTAAAATATGTCACACCCTATCACAGCTCCAATCAAGTTGTTATCCATAATGGCTACTCTTCCTATTTCATCTACTAGTAGCTTAACACTTCCCACTCTTTCTCGTACTCTTCATCTTAATGGTATACTGATTGTTCGTAACATTATTGCTGACCTTTTATCTGTTGCTAAATTTGTCATTGATAATTCTACGACTGAATTTAAGTCATCTGGTTATGTTGTAAAGGATCTCAAATCTAAGATCCCACTTCTTGTAGGCCTTACCCGTATCAACCTCTAGTACTTTTTTCTTCAAGGCAAAAGTGTTCGTCTTTCATTTCCTATGTCTTCCTGAGTTACTGATAAACCTTTACAACTAATTCATTGTGATATTTGGTGTCCTTCTCCATCTCTTTCTTAATCTAGTTCTCGATATTTCATTATCTTTATAGATGAATTTAGTCGCTTTACTTGGATTTTTCCTCTAACTCACAAAAATAATGTCTTACTTCATTTTCAATCTTTCAAAGCCACCGTTAAAAACCTCTTCTCCATCACCATAAAAACCTTTCATTGCAATGGAGCTCCTGAACTCACCAAAGGTGCCTTTGCTCACTATCTTATTTCCACTGGAATCACTCTTCACATCTCTTACCCCTATACACCAAAATAAAATGATCTTGTCGAACGAAAAATTTGTCACATTACTGAAACTGGTCTTACTCTTCTTCTCCATGCCTCCCTTCCCAAGTTTTTCTGGTATGAAACCTTCATTACTGTTGTTTATCTTATCAATATATTACCCACCCCTGTTCTTCATCACAAATCTCCATATGGAGTCCTCTATCGTACTCTACCTGACCTTACTCATCTTCGGGTCTTTGGTTGTGTATGTTTTTCCTTTTTGGGCTCCACTTGTCCAGACAAACTTACACCAAATCTATACAATGTGTTTTTCTTAGCTATACCTCCCATCGTATCAATGTTTTGATCCCATCACTTTTAAACTTTACATTTCCCATCATGTCCATTTCCTTGAACATTTTTTTCCCTACAAAAATTTCCCTGTGTCATCCACCACCTTACCACCATCATCTTCTATTTCTTTACCTTTACCTTTTCCTCCCTTACCTTTTACTTCCTCTTCTCCCCTTCCCACAATCACATCCAATCCTCCTTCACATCTCATGATCACTAGTACCCAAGACCACACCCATAGCCCTCATCACTTTTCTGATTACATTACCTACACTGTCACCACTCCCAATTACCTTTTTTGATCCCATATCCTTCACTCAAGTTAACAAATTTCCTCACTGGCGCCAAGACATGCTTGATGAGTTCAGCGCTCTCCATCACAATAACACATGGACTCTTGTTCCTTCCCTGCCAAACACAATCATTGTTGGATGTAAATGAGTTTTTCTCACCAAACGAAATCCTGATGGTTCTCTTGAGCATTACAAAGCTCGCCTTGTAGCTAAAAGTTATCATTAAACCCAAGGAGTTGATTATACTAACACTTTCAATCCTATTGTGAAACCAACAACTATTTGAATCATCATTTCCCTGTCCATCCGTCGTACTTGGCCTATCCGCCAACTCGATGTTAATAATGCCTCTCTTCATGGTTGCTTACAAGAACCTATCTACATGTCTCAACCTCCTGGCTTTACTGATCCTCATCATCTTCACTATGTTTGTAAACTCCATAAAGCCTAATTATATGGTCTTAAACAAGCCGCTGGAGCTTGGTTTCATCGCCTCTGTCAAAAACTCCTTGATCTTCATTTTAGACCTCAAAATCCGATACCTCTCTATTAATTCATAAAATCAACTCTCACACCACCTTCCGCTTAGTTTATGTGGATGATATCTTGTCATCGGTTTTTCACAATCCTTCATCACAACACTTATCACTAACCTCAACTCTGCCTTTTTCATAAAAGACTTAGGTCAACTCCATCACTTTCTTGGTATTGAAGCCCACAGTACTTCTCAAGGTATTCTTCTCAACCAAACACAATACATTAAAGATCTCCTTCTTCGAATTGACTTTGATAAATCTAAGCCAGTTCATACACCCATCACTCCATCTCTTCTATTGTCCAAAAATCATGGTGTTCCACTTTCTGATCCTACTAAATATCGAAGCACTGTTGGTACTCTCCAATATCTTTATCTCACCCATCCTGATATTCAATTTGTCATCAATAAGGTTTCTCAATTTTTACAATGTCCTATTAACATTCATTGATTTGCTATAAAACGGATTCTACGATATCTCCACTCCACACTCTCTCATGGCATTCACTTTACCAAATCTCCCCACCTTTCTTTATAAGCCTATTGTGATGCTAACTAGGTTGGTTATCCTAATGATCAACGTTCTACATCTAGTTGTTTCATTTTTTTTGGCCCTAATCTTATTTCTTGGAGCTCCAAGAAGCAACCCATTGTTGCTCAATCTAGGACTGAAGTTGAGTACCGTAACATTGCTCTTGCATCTGCAGAATTATGTTGAATTACTGCTCTTCTTGGTGAACTGAGTTTTCTTACCTTGCCCTTACCCTCTGCTGTGATAATCTTGGCGCTACATTTTTGGCCTCCAATCCGGTTTCTCAGGCTTGTACCAAGCACATTGAAATTGATATTCATTTTATTTGTGATCTCGTCGCCAACAAAGCTCTATTCATTTGACACATTTCTTCCTCCACTCAGATTGTTGATATTATGACCAAAACTCTTTCTTCCTTAGCTTTTCAACGACTTCAAGACAAGCTCATGATTTCCTCTTAACGTGAGCTTGAGGAGGGCTTATAACATCCCAACAAATTATCTATCCTATCTTGTATCATTTCACATTATTCACATGTAAATATCTAATCTGTTGTAATCTTCATTTAAGCTTATCACTTAGTTTAAATTAAATCAATTCTAAATTGATTCACCTTATCTCATCTCATTTAGTGCTATAAATACAGCACGCATTGCATAGCAATACACACATAAATACAATACAACTTCTTTACATTACATTTTCTTTCATAAAGTAATATTTCACTTGAGCGTTTCTTCATTTGGTTGCAAAGTTAATGAATATCGTATCAATTTTGATATTAACATCACATAGCATTTATATTGATTAAATATTAAATATTTTTTGAATAATTTTTTAAATTATATTTATGTATATTAAAGAATGTTTATAAATTACATATTTATATTGCATATTAAGTATATATGAAATATAAGTGGAATCCAAAAGTAAATAAAAATTTTAAACGTCATTCTATAATATATTTACTTAAACCAACTTATATTACAATTATAAGTTCAAAAAATTACAATTAATTTTTTAATTTATAATTTTTATTCGACATTAATATAATACATGTTAACCGTATAATTAAAAAAGATATTGTTTGATTTTTTGATTTTAGACAAAAAGATTAGAAATTCTCAAAATTTTGCCTCAAGTGTATACGTTTGACCAAAAATGACCCTGGTCATAAATTTAAAATGGGCCAAATTTATAAACATTGGAAGAAGGTATGGCAAGTTTTATTATTTATTTGTTACCACCAATTGAATAGGAAGTTAAACCTGATAAGAAATTTAAGATTTAAAAGGTTCAATCAATATTAGATCGTTATAAAAATAGTTAAAGATTGAATAAAATTAAAGAATTTAAAATATGATTGAAATAAATTAACTTTATCTGTCGAAAATTTTGAAGTTTAATTAAAATATTATTAAATAAAAATTAATTGATTTATTTTAATTTACAATAATTTATTAATTTACAAAAATTAACTGATTAATTAACAAACTGATTGGTTTTTAACAACAAGAATTATGAAAGTAGGTCAAACTGAAATAAAATTAAAAGGTTCAAAATTTTTTTTGATTAAATGAAATAAATAGGTTAAAATTTTTAGTCCTACGTTGTCACTTGTCACAACCAAATCGTGCATTGTGGCTGTGGTAGGTGACAATCCATGTCACAGAATCTTAGTATAGCATATCCTCTTTATTCTCAGTCCACATTAAACTTGGTAATAGCCGGATTGAGTCAAGTCCACTTCTAATGTAGCTCAGCTTAATTTTTTAATAGGCATATGAGGTTGACTTAAACTGGAGCTGTCCAAGGACAATGTTTTTCTTAGTTCGTTTTGTCTTAAAATTATGTTATTTAAAAAAAAAAATAAACCAAAATAATATTATTTTAGAAATGAAGTTTAGGCCATTTGAAATAAAATTCAAGTTAGTTCCTTAGATTTGAATTCGAATTTGATCTGTTAACTTTAAATGTTTTTTTTAAAACGGAAGAACTCGTAGTCGTTATCTTTTTAATGTTTATTGGGTAAATCTCCTTATCGACACAATATTTTACAAATCACATCAACTGGGTACTCTGTACTAGACAATCCCTATATGACAGGCTCGATTGAGAGAGTGCAGGTAAGAGAATTCAAATACAAAACCTTTTGACCTCATACTCTTCATTCCACTAACTTGACTACTTAACTTAATTTGCAAAACTTAACAGAGTTATGTTTACAAGAAATTAACAATGTACTTATGAAATTTTATGTTAATTCTAATTAAGGTAAAATTTCATTAACACAATCTTAAAGTCAACGATGAAATTTAAGATAACTAAAACTTTATTTTATTATAATTTTAAAGTACTTCTATATCAAAATTCTATTTCACTCAAATTTTGACAGGTGCCTCATGGTTTACATAATGGAATGGACCCCTTTTCGGCTCAGCCACATGTTGAAATTACTCTATCGAGTCGTGTGAAGGGAAAGAGGATGCCATGACTGGTGCTCTCTCCAAACTATATGATAGGATTGAACATGAAAAGGTAGATCCTGAATTCTCAGAAACTAAGCAGATCCACACATGTATCTATAGTACTAAACCAATACTATCATAATACTGTACACAGATGGTTCCTCATCTTGAGCTAAGCAGCAGAAATAAACAGAAAAAAGAAAAAGATGATCCTGAAAGTTGCAGTGTTAATCTGGAAAGAACTTGTCAACGTACAAGATGACAACAAGCACATTACTCATCCTGTAAACCCCATCTATGGTCTGCAAAAACTTTCGGGAGGCGACGGGGCTCTTGGTTGCAGCAGCCTTCATCGAAGTTCTGAGAGTAACTCACTGCATCGTAGTGAAACGACAGAGGTTTCGAACCATATATGCTGCTTTTACCATCTCGTACTAGCCTCCTTATGAAGTTTCTCCATCTCCGAGTTCTCCTGCTACTGTTTCCACTGGTGCTACAGCGACGAATACGAGAGTACTCAATCTCTTCGTACATGGGTGGGCACGTAGGAGACCATGTCACGCATCGCGGAAGATGAGAAGATCGCCGGTGAATAACTTCTCTTTCCATCGGAGCACACTAGGGACTAGGGAGGACTCAGGAGGCTTTGGGATAGCATTATATATATACATATATAGAAGGTTACATAGTAGGTATGGCATAGATCAAAAATAGCATATTTAACAACTATCCACATATCCCCAACCTTTTGCAATTACTACATTTACGTTTTTTTTAATTAGTTTGGTGTGACTCACCAAAAACTTCACTTTCACCAAAAACTTCACTTTCTGTTGTCATAAAAAGGAATATCAAGAAAGGTTCAGAATTCTATTACGCAACTTCTATGCTTTTTGACGATTCAACAAAGATAACTAAAATAAAAGATACAAACTTAAATATTTCAATTAGTAATAACAATTAAAAATACTGATTATTTATCTTTATATATAGTTTTATTCAACGTAATGCGGTAAATGCGCATCAAATCTTTTATTCTAGTTATTCTGCTCAAATTCTGTTCTGTTAAATCTCATCTATATATTTATGTAGAGTTTATGTAAATATATGAATAAAATTTAATAGAATATGATAGGAACACTATAATCAGAACAGAATATCTGATCTCGATGAATGAGATTTTATGTAAGATAGAACCTAGGCCTTCTAAACATTACAAATAGTAGTGGTTGAGAAGAAATGATTAACAAATTAAATCACTTTAAGGAAATATCTAATCTTTTAATTTTATTTATCTTAATAATATACAAAATTGGCTAATTAATTAATCAATCAATTTTTATAAATCATACGAGTACGTTAATATTTATTTAATAGTTTTTTAATTAAAATTTTTCCTTGATAAGTAATTAATAATGATAATATTCTTCTCCAATCTTATTTTAAATTTTATAATTTTATTTAATATTTATTATATAACGATTTTATAATGGTACAATATTGATTAAACTATTAAATATTAATTTTTAATTTGATTTTTAAAGTATTGATAAACTTATGCATACTCTATAGTCTCGTTACGTTAAAATTTAAGAAGTAATTTAAAATTGACAAATTGTTATATATTAAATATTTTATTATTAAAAGTAAGATGAAATTGAAGATGACATGAGGGAGATAAGTAGTTAAGACCATGTGATTTTGGTACAACCAGACCTGCACCAGACATACCCACCACCGAAATGTGTAGGGACTAAAGGTTATCGTCGTGCTTTTGTATCGCTTTGTGTGAGAAACAGGTAAGAGCTGCGTGGAGACACTGTCGTATGCAAAATTATTTACTCCACTTAGATTCTCCGTCTCCATCACCATTTCTTGTTTTGTCGCCTTCTGCCCTTCTGTGGGTTCCCTTTAATATGCGGCCAGAAAAGAACGAGTTATATACGAGGCCGTGGAGTTTTATGGTCCGCAGTTAAAAGGATTATTAAATATTAATGGAATAGAATGTAATATTGATCGATTTCCAATAAAACATAGTTTCATTCTTGTTCTTGGACTCAAAGTTTCTCTCACGGCTATGGCTTCAACCATTTTTGCACTTAAGAAGCCAAGAAATCTCCAAGCTTTGCAAGCAATAAACTCAGAAAGTGAGTTCCTAGCTACTGTACCGATACCCACATAGCCAGTAGCCACTACTGTTGAAGCATCTATGTTCACTTTTAACCAATTAGGCCCTGGCGGAATCCAAGTACGGTGAGAAGTTGCTGTAAACGGAACTATCGAACCATGAAGTTTAGCATCCTTCCATGCATTCCATACACCATTAGCTAGCAGAAGTATTGCTCCAGGGTTTCTACTTCTTTGACGCCATACCATATCATTTCTATTCACCCATAGTGCCTAACAAACCATTGATGTATAACACAAGTTCTCCAATGTCAAGGACATTGAAACTTGCTGGAACCACTCTCCAAAGGATGCAACTGAAGACCATCGGAACCCAAGTTGGGAAAGGGTCCAAACCTGCTTAGCAAAAGGTCAACTTACAAGAATATGAAGATTAGTTTCAGAATTTTCGAGACAAAGAGGGCAAATATCTTGTACCTCCACCTTCTTAGAACATAGATTCCACCTACAGGGTAATACATTGCAAACGGCACGCCAAATAAAGTTAATAACTTTGGGTGGAATCATCATCTTCCACAACCGAGACCAACTTGAACTAGACATAAATTGCAGCACAATAGGGTTGTTCTAGATTAAACTGTAAGCACTCTTAACTGTATATTTGCCTATTGTATCAAATTTCCAACAAACTCTATCGTCTCCTATTTGATTACTCAAAGGAATGGAGAGAAAACAAGCAACATCTCTTTTAAAATAGTAAAAATAAAAACTCTACTATTTGGGAGTTTAGAACATAATGTAAAAATAAACAATTTTACATTATATAACATTATAAATTGTTGAACATCTAAACAATATTTTACTATTACATTATTTATTCTTTTTAAATAACAAAATTTTAATATTACATCAATATATGTTCCATTATATAATAAATCATTCAATTTCATTCATTCTATTAAAAACTTTAAGTCCAATTAAACATAGAGGGAAGTCGACCTTTAGATTTCAAGTCAAGTTTAACTTATCATTTTGTAAATTTAAATTTTAAATAAAAAATTAAATTAAATTAGTTTACATTTAATTAAATTTCTAATCATTCAAATTCAATCAAACTAAATTCGAATCTTAATTAATTGTAATCAATCAAGCTTGGACTATAATTAATTGAGATTAAGCTCGAACCAACCTGATTTATAGTCATTGTTCCTCTTTAGTATTGTAGTTAATTGTAGGAAACAATTAATTACTTAATAATCATTAAAGTGTAAATTTTCATTTCTATTTCTTAGCTAGTTAAAATTATTATTGTGAAAGTATTAAGAGTGGAAATATAAAAATATGATCAAATTAGAAAAATGTTAAACGGAGGTTTCTTCTTCTTTTTGTTCTATGCGTGTTATGAAAAGGTTTAGAAGTTATAAAATAGCGTTTAATAAGCTCAATATTTTATTTAGAGGTTATTATTTAAATTTCAATTAATTAAGAGTCCTACCGACTAATTATTGCATGCTTGCAGTAAGGTTGATGCAACGGCAGACTGAGGGTTATATCGCCATTGCAATTGGTTTGAAGGGATGAGTTTGGGAAGGGATTAATGTGTAAAGAATGAAAAGTGAGTGGTTTGTTGTTGATCATCAGGAGTAATAGTTTGATATCTTACTTTTGGAGAATCCTCTATACCCTCCATTTAGTAGAGTAATGAAACTCATGTTTTAGTATCTGCTCTTTTTAAAAAATATTTTTAATACTAATTAATGAGATACAATTAATTAATTAAAATATAATTAATTATTTGATTAAAATATAATTAATTACATTATAATTACATTATAATAATTAATTATATTATAATTAATTAAAATATAATTCATTAATTAATTAAAAATATAATAATTAA
>JAOQMS010000178.1:31510822-31527226 GCA_027563885.1 Erythroxylum longipes | reverse complement strand
TTAATTAATTAAAATATAATTCATTCGTTAATTAAATTATTGTAATTAATTAATTACAATAATTAATTAAAATATAGATAAATAATTAATTAAAATATAATAAATTTTTATTTCTCAATATTTTTTATAAACCAACCATTATCAATGCTAATGGTAATCATTCCTTCTTCTTAACCAACCACTATAATTATAATGATAATATCCATTCTCATTTCTATTACTCCATTCTCATTCTTCACTATATTCATTCTCATTCCTGTTACTATTCTTCTATGCTAACCAACCACCCCCTGAGTCGCTGTCTTCTTAGACATCACTGCCATTTCATAAGATTAAATAATAATAATAATAGACTGTGTTTGATTTAATTTATTAATTTTAATTTGATTTATTCTAAAAAATTGGACTTAAAATTTCAAGCTCTATCTTATTCAAGTCTGTATTTTTTAATGGGATATTCTCATACTTAGTAATTTTTATGTTATTTTACTGTTTTATTTTTATTTCTTTATTTTTTCCTTCACGTGGTTATTTAGAAATAATCATTCTACTAATCAAGGTTAAAGTTGCGTGTTACTAAATTTTTTTAGATTTAACTTCTGAGTTAAATTTCTATTAGGTATTGTTACTCTCGTCCTTAGTAGGCTTTAGTGCATGTGAAATCATCCGGGAAGAAGTAGAATTCACGCGATGCTGAGCAAGAAGCAGCTTGAACAAATTAGTGTGTGCACATAGGAAGAAAATGTCGCAAGCCATTGTTTTAATTTAGTCATCTGGTTACCGAAACTCAAATTTCCTATCCATTGATAAAAACCGAATTTTATAAATTGCAACTTCTTTTTAGAGCAAGAAGCTGGAATAGCTCAGTTGGTTAGAGCGTGTGGCTGTTAACCACAAGGTCGGAGGTTCAAGCCCTCCTTCTAGCGCCTATCCTTTTCCATTCATTTTTAAGGTTTCAGCCTTTTTTTACACAAAAGTTCTTGAATTTTACATTTAATTCCTAAAATTTTAAATAATATTAATTATTTTGATGAACTTGTAAATTATAATTATGCAATCTCAGACTATCATTTTCACAAATTAGATTTGTGAACTTGCAAATTATAATTCTACAGCCTCTTAAATTTACAAAAAAATGCCTATAATGTTCTTCAACTCTTATAGTAAGGTAGACCTAACTCTTAAATTTCAATAACAATAACACCCGGTAAAAATTTTGTTGAGACACAAAGTTTAAACTAACTACTAAATTTCATTTTCAATAATTACTAGTTAGCTTTATCAACTTAGAAAACTATAACTATACAACTTACCTTTTTATTAATTAAGCCACAAATTTGTTAATTATAATTATATAGCATATAAAATTCTATTTCATGTGTTTTATTAAAATAATAGATTAATCAATTTGTAAAATAATAATAGATTAATCAATTTGTAAAGCAACGACTGAAATTTAAACTTTTAAAAAGTTAAAGATTTTACCATAAAATTTCAAAAACCTTTAAAAACTTTTTTTTGAAATCGTTAAATTTTAAAATAAATTAATATTATTTTAGGCTCAAGGTTTGTTATTTTGGGTGCACGGACCACATTTAAATAAAAATGGAGGATAGAATTAAAAAATATTTATTGCCAAAGTATTCATATAAATACAAGTTTAATTAGGCATACAATGGATTGTGTCGGGATGGATCAGCTAAGCTTGAACTTGATTATAAATTTTTTACTTAAACTTGAGTGTTGAATCTAGAGCTTGATTTGAGTTGACTCGAAATTTTTGATTTTCAAATTTAAAAATTTGCAAAAGTATTATTATTTTTAAAACGATATCATTTGTAAAAAATTATAAGCTTTGAATTAAGCCAGATCAGACAATCTGAATTTATGACTAAGAAACCTAAAAATTTAAAACAAAAACTCAAACCGGATCTAAAATTCAATCAAATCTTACTTCAAACCCAACCCAACCGGGCTCAAACTTATTTGACAAGCCTAAGTATAATGCCCTATCAAGTTGGAGTTACTCTGTGGCTAAGAAAAGTGAGGTTATGGATAGTCCTTTTACAACTTTTCTCTAGAAAATGAAAAATAAATGGCAAGGATAATTTCTGATATTTTATATTTGTCTATTATTTTTAAAATTTTTTGATTTAAAAGTGTTTCAGCCTATTTAAAAAACATATAACTAAAAAATTAAACAAAATATATTATAATTTAAAGCATCTTTTTAATATAACATCTTGTAGTTTTTTTATATGATAGAATATCAAATAATCTTATTCCATAAAATTATTAGATTTAAAAGAAAAAATAAATTTATATTCTTAAAAAAATCAATTTTTCATATGAATTTTATTGGATAAAAATAATGTTACTTTTTTAAATTTAATAAAAACAATATTGTTGTTACTCATAATAAAATAGTGTCATTGTTAATCCAATAAAAATTATATCGAAATTATGTGTTATTTATATTTTAAAATTATTTTTTAATGACTATATTTTTATTATATTTGTTCACGTGAATCAAATAACCTTATTTAAAAGTAAGGTTGCAAACTACTGAATCTCTCTAAATTTTGCCTATCAAAGAAATTTTTATTAAGTTTTGCTTTTTAGGGATGGTCGAGTTAGTGGAATAGAAAATATGAGGCTAAAAGTTCCTGCATTCGAATTATCCTATCTACATTCTCTTGATTGAATATGTCGTAAAGGGCTTATTCAGTGTAGATTACTCGGTTGGTATGATTTGTATACTATTGCGTTAATCTGGAGATTTATCCGGTACACATCCAAAAGATAACGACCGTAGATTTCTTTGTTTTAAAAAAATTATTGTTTATATTTATCGATTTTAATTGTCTGGATTGAATCAACTTTTTAGAATTTTAAATTCTATCTAGAGTATAATCAACGCTAATTTTGAATATTGATTTTAAACCGAATTGGATCAAAATTTGAGAAAGAAGAAAAATAAAAAGCAATAAGTAATTAATATTTATTAATATTGGAATTGAAAATTTTGAAAATTGTGGGTGGGACATCTCGTACAATGGCGCCATCTTAGGATGTTGACAATAACAGAAAATCAAACAATTTCTTCCAACCACCAAAATCCCATCTTCTCCAACCACAGATGCCATAGGTCCACCACTCAAACTCAGTTTCCTAAGGAACCTGTGGTAACTCAGAGACCAGAAATGGCAATGGCAATGGCTCTTCGTCGCCTCTCCTCTTCATTCGATTTGCCCGTTCGGCCTCTCTTCCGCGCCACTTCTCTCTATTACAAGGTTCTCTTTTTTCTCTGGTTCACGAGTCAGTGGACTTTTGTTGGTTGTCTGGCTTTGAAAGTTTGAATTTTTGTTTGTTTTTCTTGTTTCACCTGGCAAACAGAGAAAACCCTTTTTGTTGACGGCTCTAAAAGAGTTGGGTTTCTGTTATTATTCATAATTTATTGTATGGATTTTGCAGTCTTCGTTGCCTAATGAAGCAGTGTACGAGAAGGAGAAGTCTGGTGTCTCTGTAAATCTCTCGCAGAAAAATCAATCCCCTACTGTTTTTCTTACTTTTCGTTCATTCATTGTCATCTCCTTCGCTTTCTTTAATGTTTTTCCGTATAAAACTATATAGGTTTACTGATTTCTCTTTTCACTTACAGTGGCCTAAGCAGCTTAATGCACCGTTGGAAGTGGTGGATCCTGAGGTTGCTGATATTATTGAACTCGAGAAAACGCGACAATGGAAGGTGTGTGACAATTCTCTCTGAATATTTAGAACATATATTTTAGTTACTACGCTATTTAGTTGATTGGAGTATTATTTACTGTGAAATTTCAAGTACCGGTCAAAAGAAAATTCAAATGTTTGTTGTTTGATTGAGGAATCACGGGTGCTCTTCTTCCTTTTTCTCTGGTTTTTATTGACAGAACTGAGAATATGAGTTGAAAAGAAATTACCTGAGATTTTATAAACCTATGAATATATGTTTAGAACCCAAGTTCCTCCACTTACCTGTAATCTGAGGGACATGATTCCATCTTTTGGTATTAGAGAATTATGAGTACTAGCTTTTGCCCAATGCTACCTTTCTACTGCTCTGGGGCTTCAAATCATTTGTCTTTTGAATGTTATAGTCACTATTTACTCTAATATGGTTGTCTAATCATTATATATTTTTCTTGTTAAGGGTCTTGAACTCATTCCTTCTGAGAACTTCACATCGGTATCGGTTATGCAAGCTGTTGGATCCGTCATGACCAACAAATACAGTGAAGGATACCCTGGTGCTCGATACTATGGAGGAAACGAGTATGCCTGCCATTCTTAGTCTCTAGTTAATCATCCAAATGAGCACTGTACTAGCGATTGACTTCCAATGCCATGGTTATTAATTTAATATTATTAGTCTACATATGTAGTTCTTAAACTTCCTTGGTGACAATGGTGGAACTTTACCTTTCAGGTACATTGACATGGCAGAATCATTGTGTCAGAAACGTGCACTGGAAGCATTTCGATTAGATCCCGCAAAATGGGGAGGTGGAAATCTCTTATTCATGTCTGGCACTAGAAATCCTAGTTCATCATTTCCTTTTTCTAGCTTCATTTTCTGAACCGTTAGTGTTTACTAAAATGCACAGAAACTTGTGCATTTAATTGCCTAAACTTCAATGGTTTAACTTATTCTGGTGGAGCATTTAAGGGGTGGGTGAGATTGTGTAAGTAAAGTTGGCTAGCTATAAGACTTTGGCCTCAATGACTACTAATTTCAGTAGTAAAAGGGACATAGTGCTTTCCGTGTTGAAGTATGAAATGTTTGTGAAGGGAGTTTTGATCTCACCAGGTTCTGAAAATATTGGTTTACCTTTCTGTTTCAGTGAATGTGCAGTCTCTATCTGGATCTCCAGCTAACTTTCAAGTATACACGGCTTTGCTCAAGCCACATGAGAGAATCATGGCACTTGATCTTCCCCATGGTGGGCATCTTTCACATGGCTACCAGGTTATTCTCACTCCCATGCAGCTTTCTTCTATACCAACTTGTCTTATCGGACTTCCGCAGTGTTTCCAATGCATTATCTTTCTTAAATTTCTGGTTTTATAAGAGTTCTTATCTTGATGCTTGGAATTGTGCTCAATCTCTCTGAATGAGAATGAATATACCTGCGGGGGTTTGTGACACTGATTAGCGAATGCATTGACATTCTCCAACATATTGATTCAAGTATATTAACTAAGATTTTGCTTTCTGGTACCTTGAAGAGCAATGCATAACTCATTAATTTTTTGGCTATTTGTAGACGGATACAAAAAAGATATCTGCAGTTTCAATATTTTTCGAGACAATGCCTTACAGATTGAATGAGAGCACTGGTTATATTGATTATGATCAGGTAGCATATTTCTAATCCTTGTAACATTGTTCCTCTTTATAGTATAATCCTTGTAACTAGTTCTGAGTTCTTGGAGAACTGTTATCTTGGATAAAAAATTTCCACGCACCATAATACATATCAATTATCCATATTCAATAGAAAGGAATTTGTGACGTGTATAGTAATAAATTGCAGCTTGAGAAAAGTGCAACTCTCTTCCGACCAAAGATAATAATTGCTGGTGCTAGTGCTTATGCACGTCTCTACGATTATGCCCGTATCCGTAAGGTATCCTTTTCAGTTCAGCATCTAGTTCTTTTCCTCCTGTTCTGATCTCATGTTGTTTGTGTGGTCTGAGTTATCTAATTTGATTTTTATCAGGTCTGCGACAAACAAAAGGCTATAATGTTGGCAGATATGGCACATATTAGTGGGCTGGTTGCAGCTGATGTCATTCCATCACCCTTTGAGTATGCTGATATAGTGACTACTACTACCCACAAGTCACTTCGCGGACCCCGCGGAGCTATGATTTTCTACAGAAAGGGGGTTAAAGAGATTAACAAACAAGGGAAGGAGGTAGTTTCTGAAAGAAACTGCAAACTTAGGAGTTACTGAGCAAATTTTCCATTCTCTTCTGATACTATTTTGCACAATTTCCGGATGCTATTATTGAATGGAGCTAACATCAATTTTCTTTTGGGATCTACCTCAAGGTGTTGTATGACTATGAAGACAAAATTAATCAATCTGTATTTCCTGGACTTCAAGGTGGTCCACACAATCACACAATTTCTGGTTTGGCAGTTGCATTGAAACAGGTGGGCAGAACATATGTGATACTTCCTTTCTCCCTGCAAGGTTTATTTATATATATTTTCCATGATCTGAAATGGCAAAAAAGGGAGCTTAAATTTGGCAAAATGACCGTACATGTGAGGCTAAATTTACTCGAAAGTGTTCCTGATTCAAAATCCTACTGTCGAATAAAATGTTTCAACATGCCAAAAGCAACATCAATCTTGACTCACCCTCTGAACTGAGCTTAACAAACAGTTCTATGCAATTCAATTGCTGCTGCTAAGTTAGTAGCTACAACATGAGAAGATGTACTGCAAGAACGAATTAAGTTCATCACATTTCTTTTCTGTGTGTGACAAAGTAAGACAAAATCCTCTGGAACCATATTTTTCTTTTGTGTCCCTTCCTTTTTGTAAGTACATTTCACCAAATTGAGTATGCTATATAACTCTCACTTTTGTCTTCTGTTTCAAAGTTACCGTTTTACATGTTCCTATCCTATTGTTGCAGGCTACAACTCCAGAATACAGAGCATATCAAGAGCAAGTTCTCAGTAACTGCTCAAAATTTGCACAGGTTTCTCACTAAAAGAAGTTGCGCATTTTGATACTATCACATCACATATTATAAGAGTTGAGAAGCTTGAGTGATCTTATATTATTCATCAATTTGAAAGTCAGACAATTCTTCCATTCTTCTAACAGTTTTAAGTCCGTGTGGATTTTGCAGACTTTAGTTCAGAATGGATATGAACTTGTTTCAGGCGGAACTGAGAACCATTTAGTTTTGGTGAATTTGAAGAACAAGGTACCATGAATCTCTTTTTCTTTAGTTTTAGCACTTGAAACAGTTTTATTGAGCAACAAATCAATTAGGAAGATATTGCTTAACATAATTCTTTCTGTCTCGGTATGATTCAATGTATTTGTTCCATCTAACCTATACGAATTCTCTGTTTTCTTGTTACAAAACGTAACTGGATTAGAGCTTTTCCTATCTACAGGGAATTGATGGCTCCAGAGTTGAGAAGGTGCTCGAAGCTGTTCACATTGCTGCAAATAAAAACACCGTTCCTGGAGATGTGTCTGCCATGGTTCCTGGTGGCATCAGGATGGGTAAATGATTTCTATACATGGCATCATGGTTTCGAATTGCAGTCCACTAATTGCGTTTACAGTCCGAATGCTTTTGTAGTATAACTTGCAGTCTGCAATTTAAAACCTGGCACGGGGTATTTGCTTTCTAACAATCTATTCTGTGAGTGTTTGATGTAACCCATTGCACTTCAGGAACTCCTGCTCTTACATCTAGGGGATTTGTTGAGGAGGATTTTGCCAAGGTAGCAGAATACTTTGACTCTGCAGTGAAGTTGGCAGTGAAGATCAAGGCTGAAACCAAAGGTTAAGTCACACCTGTTTAGGATTTATGTGTCTGATAAGTCCCATTTTCTTGGATCGTGTCGTGAATGACTGTTTCTGGTAGTAATTGATCTATAGGCTTGTATCTGCTAACTGAGATTGTACAACTTCAATAAATCAGGGACAAAGCTGAAAGACTTTGTGGCTTCAATGCAATCACCTCACTTTCAATCAGAGATTGCAAAACTCCGCCATGATGTCGAAGAGTATGCCAAGCAATTCCCAACAATCGGGTTTGACAAAGAAACTATGAAATACAGGAACTGAAGAATCAAAGAACACTGCTTCAGGTAAAACCTGCTATAGCTTACCTATATTACTTGACAATCTGAAGATACATAGACAACAATTTGTTGTTCAATCTACACAAGATGTTTGTTTTTTCTGCAGAGAACTAGACCTTGTTCCTTAAAAGCATATTCCGTGTTCCTGAATGTTCATTCTGTGGAACAGGCAAGCAGATACTGTTGAGTGAGTTTTTCTATCCACTGAATGTGAGGTTTCAACTCAAGCAAATTGATGAGCTTGTCTAGGGCTATCAAAAATAAACCTTACTCCTAGAAATTAAACTTGTAGTAGTGGAATAAGAGTCGATCTACAGATGTAAATTACTACTAAGATTGATGGGGGCTTTTGTTTGTTGCGAATAAAATAAAACACTAGCGAACCAATTAACCCTAATTATTAGACGATCAAAGCTCAACATGAAAGATATAATCTAATAACAGGATTAAGTAATAGAAAGATTAAGAAGTCAAAGTTCCTTTAACCGTCGGCGATTAAGATTAAGAGAGACTTGGCCTATTATTCTTCCTAAGATTTAATAACAACACCAGCAAAATTACTAAATCCTAGTTGCTACTTGATTAGCAATAGATTATCAAACACAATTAACTAGTAGGTCTCTTACCAATCATTAACGATAATTATGATAATAAGCATGAAAGAACAATAGAACTCAAAGCACTTAAAGTCGAAATTAAAACAATAAACTCATTTAGATCTCACAATTTTGATATTTCGAGGTTTCAATTTCTTTGTCTAAGAATGAAATTAGCCAGGGAGGTCTATAGAAGAAGCTCTAAGGTTTTGAAGAGAGGAAAGAGAGGTGTGTATTGTGTATCATTTTTTTTTTTCCGGATGTTTTCCCCTCATTTTTCACATAATAAAAAATCAGTAGATAGAACCCTAGAAAATCTAGTAAAGGTATGCCAAGTATTCTCTTCACAACAAAATATCCAGTTGAGGAAAATAATAATAAGCCAAATAATAGTCTTCATGGCTGAGGGAAGTGGCCTTTCAGCAGATATTTCACGTCCAAGTTGGCCTAGGAAGCTTCCTTAATTATCTACTTATTGTATAGTAATCTCGCATATCTGGATTGGATCAGTGCAGCAACGTACACTTCAGGACTGATTTCTGACCTCTTCTAAACAGAATCACTAAAAACTTGAAACATGACAGTTGTTGCTCTCTTCGTGGGCTTTCCAACGCCACTGGAATCATCTCAATCGGAGTTTGTATTTGAAAGTTATGGCCCAAATACAATAACATGTCAGAACTGTTTAGATTCATGAAATTATCTCGTTTTGCTCCTTTTTCTTCCATAACACACCTAAAATCAAATCAAAGTATACACATGAGTACTTTTAGGCCAGTAATAAACATAAAAGGCTAAGGATTAGTGGAGAAAAATATGAATTATACTTCTTATCACAAATCCTGTGCCAGTGATGAACATTTACAAACATAAGATGTAAATAATACACAGATGAACTAAGACTAAGTAATAAACTTGATTTCCATTTCGGCAAGCATTCACTTCTATTAATCTCATCTGTCAGATGTTTTTGTGTGCTAATGCAGCCATCAGACGAAAGAGTAAACTGCATTTGCCTTTAACCTTAAGCAACAAAGTAGTTCCTTAACTTTAGACTAATCCGACCCGACTATTAATTATAACTCAACCTCTAAAAAGAATTTATCAAACTCAAACTTGAGTTTAAGTTTAACTAAATTAAATTTGATCCGTTAGCTTTCAATAGGACAACTTGAAAAAGTGTATTTTGAATCTCAACGTTTAGAATAGAGTATAACTTTAAGTCATCCACACTCAGAATAATTCATGTTCGCACCAGATTAGCTTATAAGAGTTAAAGTGTTACCAAACAAGTTTTTCTATTTTCAAGACTCAAATTTGAGGCCTTTAATTAAAGGATGAGAGTGCAAAATCACTCACACCAACTATATTTAGTTATTGTTACGGTCCATTTTAACATAAATAAAACAACATTATTTAACTTTCTATGTACTTCCCTAACATCATTTCTTATGTTTAACTTAGTCCATCCAAAAGATAATATTTATGTCCGCATAGAGGGAAAAGATAAGCAAGTTAAAAGAATGAAAGCCAAAACCACATTTCACGCTCCAAAAAGGAGCATATTCGGAGCTCTTCTTATGCTCAACATTGTAATGGCGTTGGCGTCACGCGTCTCTCTCTCCCGGTCGATACACCCTATCCTAAAACGAACTCCTCGTTCCCATTTTGCCCCCAGACATTTTTCCAAATCCCTTCCTTGCCCTCTCTGGTCTTCTTCTTTCTCCTTCTGCCTACAAGCTCTTCACAAATCAACTCCTCTATCTCATTCACACTCTCTTTCTCCTTGCTATTCTTGTCTCTCTGTACCTTCTATGGCTTCTGCTGCTGTTGGTGAGAGCCTTCAGGCCAATCCTCTATTGCAAGACTTTGAATTTCCTCCCTTTGACGTGGTTCAGGCTGAACATGTTCGACCTGGAGTCCGTGCTCTTCTGAAGAAGCTTGTATGTTGTTTTCGAGTTTTCCAAGTTGTTTTTTATTCTGGGTCTGGTTTGTTTTGTTCATTTGATGATTTGGTTAATGGGAAAGTTGTGATCTTTTCGAATCTCGGACTGAGTTCCTGAATTGTCGATTATTTATTTGGGACTGGAACTTTTTGGATAGAGACTCTATAGTTGTGACGAGATGATGTATTGCTCGTTTATGGGATTATTTTTAATAACGTTGATGGTATCCCGGTAATGTTCTTGTAGGAGAGTGATTTAGAGGAGTTAGAGAAAACAGTTGAGCCGTCATGGCCAAAGCTTGCGGAGCCATTGGAGAAGCTTGTAGATAGGTTGAGTGTCGTTTGGGGGATGATCAATCATCTTAAAGCTGTCAAGGATACGCCCGAGCTACGAGCTGCAATTGAAGAAGTTCAGGTAATTATCATGGCATGCATTTTAACGTAGGTGCTCTGATGTCTACAAAGATATTCCCACATAACTTGTGCACATTTTACTTTCTTTTAGTGATGTTTATTATGGAATATGAATTTGTAACTTTGATCCTGGGGTATTGCTATTAACATGAACTACAAATAAGTGCAGGGATGCACATGTGTGTATCAATTTTAATATTGGGGTCACAAACTCCATTTGCATGCCAGAGGTTATAGAATCAGCAATTTGTTAATTTTGTTTCAATTTTTCAGGAACCATTACATTGCAATGATTGTAATTTTATCAAGTTCTGTTTCTATTTAGGAGTTTATAGTGAAGAAGTTGCCATATTTTATTTTTATCTGCATTAGAAGCATAGCATCTGTACGGTTCTCTCTGTTTTCTTGTACCCATGACCGTTACTTTTGGATAACAGCCAGAGAAGGTAAAATTTCAACTTAGACTGGGACAGAGTAAACCAATTTACAATGCATTTAAGGCCATTAAAGAATCTCCCGAGTGGCATACTCTGAGTGATGCTCGCAAGCGTATTGTGGAGTGTAAGTATCTCATGGTGTCCACTTTGGTTATATCCTATGCTTATATTAGTTATTGGTCTGTTTTTAATTTGATGGTTTAAGGATTCTTCTCATTCCATTGTTTCATAATTTCCTTTATATTCTTCATGGTTTTGGTTCATCAATGCTCGCATGGTCAATGTAAAGGTGGGGCTAAAAATTTGGATTTGCTACCCCTTTTCTGCCTGTTAACGATACATATTCCAGTTCAGAGATGAAAGAGCCAAGTTCTGAAGTGAAGAAGGTGAAGGGTGTTAGAATAGGGTTGAAGGTTGATCCAGGATAGATGGGTTTATGTTTTTAACTTCTGTTTGTGAAATGTTGTCGTTTGTATTTAGCTATTTAACTGATAGATAATAGTCATTGGTTTTCTCTTCTTCTTCTTCTTCATCTATATATACTTAGCAATGCTCATATTCGGTAATGAGAAAATCAGATATTAATCAACGCTGTCTGGGGGGGTTGACTTGTAGGTTTCTTGTTAATATATCCTCGCAAATGAAAAAGAAGTTGCTGGATATTACTAATATTGCCCTTGTTTCTTGCAGAACATTCTTCTGCATTAGAATACTCCTGTGTTTCACATCCTTTTGACACTTATATCTTCTGCCTGTACAGCGCAAATAAAGGAAGCAGTTCTTAATGGTGTAGCTCTTGAAGATGATAAGAGAGACCATTTCAACAAAATTGAACAGGTGCATCTATAATAATGTATTAATGCTACAACTTACAAACATCTGTGTTGATGAGGAATGAAGGATGATTTATTCAGAATAACTTCACTGTGTTAGATATTATGTTGAGACTCTGCCGTTGAACTGGCAAAGTACTCTGAGTTTCATTACCTTTGTTATTTGCTTCCTAATTATGTGCTAGGAATTGGAAAGACTATCTCAAAAATTTGGTGAGAACGTATTAGATGCTACAAAGAAATTTGAGAAACTGATAACGGACAAGAAAGAAATTGAAGGATTGCCTGCCACAGCACTTGGATTGGCTGCACAGACAGCAGTGTCTAAAGTATGACGTTTAACTAATGCATCTTTTGTTTAATATAGTCCATTTCCAACTCTAATTCATTTTCCTTTTGACTTTATGATGTTAGGGGCATAAAGATGCAACTGCTGAGAATGGACCATGGATAATAACATTGGACGCCCCCAGTTTTATGTCTGTCATGCAGCATGCTCGTAACCGTGGTCTACGTGAAGAAGTCTACCGTGCTTATATTACTCGCGCTTCAAGTGGGGATCTGGATAATACACAAATTATTGATGAAATATTGAGACTTAGATTGGAAAAAGCTAAGCTGCTTGGTTACAGGAATTATGCTGAGGTATGATGTATTATTGTTTGTATTCTCACATTGATATCCTAAGTTCTTAACTGAAATTTTTGTAACAGGTTAGTATGGCAACAAAAATGGCTACGGTTGAGAAAGCAGAAGAACTACTGGAAAAGCTGCGAAAAGCATCCTGGGATGCTGCTGTACAAGGTGACATGCCAACATATTTCTAGTTTAATTCTTGTGTAGGAAAAAGGTCCTTTTTCCTTTGTTTTTGAGCTTTTGGCAAAGAGAGCTAGCACTAGGAGAGGTTCCACTCTCTTGGAGTTGGGTCACATTTATTAGGAAAGTGAGTCTTACTGCTGAGTCATTTCTTTGATAATTTTAGATATGGAAGACCTTAAAGTTTTCTCCAAAAACCAAGATGCAAAAGAAGCAAGTGACTTGAGTCACTGGGATATCAGTTATTGGGCAGAAAGGCTTCGCGAGTCTAAATATGATATCAATGAGGTTCTTTCTCCCTCTTTCACACACACTCGCACTCGCCGTCACACTCACACTCACACACACTCATTCTAATACACAGTCAGTCACACAGCTTTTATTTGCACTTTGCTTCTGTTTTAACAGTTGATATCTAGTTGCACCACTGATTTTTTATGTGTGTCTTAATGGTTTTCATGCGACAGTGTCAACAAATTGAGATGTTCCTCCAGTATGACATACACTTAGTCTCAGTCAACCTTCTATGTTTGTTTTCCTGTTATTCTGTTCACTTTTTTGGTTGCTTGAAATAGTAATATCTTGAAATCAACATTAAACCTGATATAATTAGATGGAATGATAATCTTGTAAGTTGTTTCCCTTATGTCTGTTTTCAAATGCACTACCATGTTTGGCTTTATTAGATGTTTGGGATGCAAAGAAAGAAAATTATATTTATGTGTAACAGTTTCTCATCAGTCAAACAATTTATGAACTTCCCAATTGCTTACTTTTGTGTTTCAAATCCCTCTGTTGTTTGCAAGGACAGAACTAACTTAATTCCTTTTACATTTCTCAGGAAGAACTACGACCATTTTTTTCATTGCCAAAGGTTATGGATGGTCTTTTTAACCTTGCAAAAACACTTTTTGGAATCAATATCGAATCAGCTGATGGTCTAGCTCCTGTAAGCAATACTTTAATCCAGCATCACTCCATATATCCATATAACCCTAAAGTGCATTTTTTGTGTTGTTTTACACTCATTAATGAATGGTTATGGTGATAGGTTTGGAACAAAGACGTTAAATTCTATTGTGTCAAAGACTCATCAGGTGGTCCAATTGCATATTTCTATTTTGATCCATATTCCCGACCGTCTGAGAAAAGGGGAGGTGCATGGATGGATGAGGTTGTAGGACGGAGTCAGATTTTGTCCCGCAATGGTACTGCCCCTAGGTTGCCAGTTGCACACATGGTGTGCAACCAAACACCACCAGTGGGGGATAAACCGAGCCTTATGACATTCCGTGAGGTGAATGTGGCGTAAATTAATTTCTGAACTAGTATATAGGTTGTGTCCATCATATTCTCAGCTTCATAGAATGATAATGTCTATACTCTTAATATGCTCTTGATTGTTGTGCAGCCTTCTTTCTTTAACAGTTGATGATTTTTGCAGGTTGAAACTGTCTTCCATGAATTTGGCCATGCCCTTCAGCATATGCTGACCAAGCAGGATGAGGGCCTTGTAGCTGGAATCCGTGGGATTGAGTGGGATGCTGTTGAATTACCATCCCAGTTCATGGAGAACTGGTGTTATCACAGGTAGATTTACCAGTGATGATGGTATTTGACTGGAGGATTTTATGTGTTGTTCCTTTGAGCTGCTGTGAATCAATCAAAGTGGGAAAATTTTCTTGCATTGTTCAAAATTTTTAACAGCTTTAGTACATGATTCACAACTTTTAACAGCTTTAGTTGAAATGTGGAGATCTTCGCTCAAGGCTTAATAGGAAACTCTTTAGGCATTTTCCCTCCAACCAGCAACAAGATTTTGTGCTTCATTCTATTGTATTCTCGTAATTCTTAACTTTGAGGACATGAGCTCTTGTTTGAGTAATAAAAGTTGTTAAACTTAACCTGTAGTTAAGGTTAAAGAAAAGCAAATTCACTGTGATTATTTCATCGATCATCCTCATAATGCCTTGTGTCTGCTTGTCATCTATTTACTCCCATAAATCTTGGGATAATTTTTAGCTTTCTATTTGTGGTTGCTTTTATTCAGCAGAAGAAAATTATATTCTGTGCACCTGTTCTCTTTTTATTATTACAATGCACAAGTTGTTATTCTCATTAGAAATTTTTGCTTTCTTTGGAGTTCATGACTTTACTACTTTCCCTGCAAATATTTCTGGTTTTCTGATATTGTATATGTTTGCATTTCTTGCTATAGGGAAACTTTGATGGGCATTGCTAAACACTATGAAACTGGGGAGAGTCTTCCAGAAGATGTGTATCAGAAGCTTCTCGCTGCAAGGACTTATCGTGCTGGTTCCTTAAGTCTTCGTCAGGTTAGTGGAATATGACTATTTATCTCTTCGTTTTCATGCATTTGTGTCTATTTTCTTGTTTATCACAGATTTCTTTTATAAAGTCCTCGTTAGGGTAAAAGATGATGCTTTTGTGCTGCAAGGGCTGTAGCTAGTTTTTACTTCTCCTTAGGTGGTTTCATCCCCCTCCCTCTTGTCCAGCACCAGCCCCATGTCTATTTGTAATGGTTATGCAACATATGTTCCTAAAATGCACTGTTTGACTTAATAGGATATAATGATAAGCTTCATTTTGCAGAAAAAACTATCCAACAATTTATTACTTACATACGGACATACCATTTAATCGGTTAAACCACTTTAATATTTCAGTTAAAATTCGCTAATGTGGATTTGGAGCTGCACTCCAAATATATACCAGGCGGATCAGAGTCCATCTATGATGTTGATCAAAGGGTCTCCCAAAGGACGCAAGTGATCCCCCCTCTCCCAGAAGATAGATTCCTTTGCAGTTTTAGTCATATTTTTGCAGGTCTGCTTTACCATTAACGTTACTTGAGCTTCTTTTGTTTTAATTTTTACTTTGTTGAACTTGTTATTTGTCCACATTAATTGACTCAATGGTTTCTGGGAATATTAGGGGGATATGCAGCTGGATATTACAGTTACAAGGTATGCACTATCTTATGATGTAGCATTTTTCTTACCTCGGTTGATCTCTGTGAATATTTACTTCAATTATTCGTTAAGAGAATCTAAACGTCTCAGTTTTTTTCCCCTCCATTGTTTAATCTTGAGGCATGTGAATCACTTGGTCCAAACAAGTCCACTTGAGTTCACTCCATGTTCCTGTCTTGTTTTTCCATTGTTCAATTTAAAGAGAAAAGGGAGGCAACCATTTGGACTATCCTAGTTTTGATTTCTTGTCCCTTTCTGCCTTTATTATTCATCTTTGTCATCCTAAACAAGACAACTATAATTGCAGTGGGCGGAGGTACTCTCCGCAGACGCTTTCTCAGCTTTTGAGGATGCTGGATTGGACAACAGCAAGGTATGGTTTTTGAAAGTTCTGTTCCGGATCAGCCACTATAGCCTGCCTACTCCTACAATTTTTAATTTATTTGTCCTTTACTTTTGTTCATCACTTGCCATAAAGTTTTTGCATTC